>SJYT01029241.1:590182-610995 GCA_006410635.1 Cephalophus harveyi | reverse complement strand
AAGGGGACGACCGAGAATGAGATGGCTGGATGGCATCACTGACTGGATGGATGTGAGTCTGAGCGAACTCCGAGAGATGGTGATGAACAGGGAGGCCTGGCGTGCTGCGATTCATGGGGTCGCAAAGTGTCGGACACAACTGAGCGACTGAACTGAACTGAACTGAACTGATCTTACTTAAAACCTATACAAAATTGTAAATACTGCTAACTCATGTTTTAGATAAATAAATTGGGGCTTAGATAATTATAGATAACTGCTATAATTATATTTACTTTTAATTATACCTAAACTTTCCAATCTATATCTATCTTACTGATGTTGCTGTTCATTTCTAAGACATGTCTGGCTCTTTGCCATTACCCCATGGACTGCAGCACACCAGGCTTCCCTGTCCTTCACTAACTCCTGGAGCTTGCTCAAACTCATGCCCACTGAGTTGCTGATGCCATCTCCTCCTGCCCTCAGTCTTTCCCAGCATCAGAGTCTTTTCCAATAAGTCAGTTCTTCTCATCAGGTGGCCAAAGTATTGCAGCTTCAGCATTAGTCCTTCCAATGAACATTCAGGGTTGCTTTCCTTTAGGAATGACTGGTTTGATCTCCATGCTGTACAAGGGACCCTCAAGAATCTTCTTCAGCACAATTCAAAAGCATCAATTCTTCAGTGTTCAGCCTTCTTTATGGTCCAACTCTCACATCCATGCATGCTGCTGAGTCACTTCAGTCATGTCCGACTCTGTGTGACCCCATAGACGGCAGCCCACCAGGCTCCCCCGTCCCTGTGACTCTCCAGGCAAGAACAATGGGGTGGGTTGCCATTTCCTTCTCCAATGCATGAAAGTGAAAAGTGAAAGTAAAGTCGCTCAGTTGTGTCTGACTCTTAGTGACCCCATGGACTGCAGCTTACCAGGCTCCTCTGTCCATGGGATTTTCCAGGCAAGAGTACTGGAGTGGGGTGCCATTGCCTTCTCCCACATCCATATGTAACTGCTGGAAAAAACATAGCTTTGACTATACAGACCTTTGTCAAAAAAGTGGTGTCTCTGCTTTTTAACATGGCTGTCTAAATTTGTCACAGCTTTTCTTCCAAGGAGGAAGCAACTTTTAATTTCATAGTTGCAGTCACCAACTGAAGTGATTTGGGAGCCCAAGAAAATAAAATCAGCCACTGTTTCCAATTTTTCCCCATCTATTTGCCTTGAAGTAATGGTACCAGAGGCCATTATCTTAGTGTTTTCAATGTTAAATTTTAAGCCAGCTTTTTCCCTCTCCTCTTTCACCTTCATCATGAGGCTCTTTAGTTCCTCTTTGCTTTCTGTCATTAGAGTGGTATCATTTGCATATCTGAGACTGTTGATATTTATCCCAGCAATCTTAATTCCGGCTTATGCTTCATCCAGCCCAGCATTTGTCATGATATACTCCCTGGTGGCTCAGAGGTTAAAGCATCTGCCTGCAATGCATGAGACCTGGGTTGGATCCCTAGGTTGGGAAGATCCCCTGGAGAAGGAAATGGCAACCCACTCCAGTACTCTTGCCTGGAAAATCCCATGGACAGAGGAGCTTGGTGGGCTACAGTCCACGGGGTCGCAAAGAGTCGGACACGACTGAGTGACCTCACTTTCACTTTTCACTCTGCATACAAGTAAGTAAGCAGAGTGATAATATACAGCCTTACATACTCCTCTCCCAACTTTGAACCAGTCCATTGTTCCACGTCTGGTTCTAACTGTTGTTTCTTGAAAATATACATATTTCTTGACCACATACAGATTTCTCAGGAGCAGATAAAGTGGTCTGGTATTCCCATCTCTAAGAATTTTCCACAGTGTGTGGTGATCCATATAATCAAAGGCTTTAGCAAAGTCAGCTGAGTAAAAGTAGATATTTTTCTGAAACGTCCTTGCTTTTTCTACGATCCAGCAAATATTGGCAGCTTGATCTCTGATTCCTCTGCTTTTTCTAAATCCAGTTTATACATCTGGAAGTTTTAGGTTCACATACTGTTGGAACCTAGCTTGAAGGATTTTGAGCATAATCTTGTAAAATGAACCCAACTGTACAGAAAGAAGGTTGAATATCCTTTAGCATTGCCCTTCTTCGGGACTGGCGTGAAAACTAATATTTTCGAGTCCTGTGGCCTGTGCTGGGTTATCTGAATTTGGTGACATATTGAGCAGAGCACTTTAACAGCCTTATCTTTTAGAATTTCAAATAGCTCAGCTGGAATTCCATCGGTTCCACTAGCTTTGTTCATAGTGATGCTTCCAGGTTCACCTGCCTTACACTCCAGGATGTCTGGCTCTAAGTGAGTGACCTCATCATCGTGGTTATGCGAGTCATTGAAACCTCTTTTTATTGTTCTTCTGTGTATTCTAGCCACCTATTCTTAATCTCTTCTGCTTCTGTTGGGTCCTTGCAATTTCTGTCCTTTATTATGCCCATCTTTGCATAAAACGTTCCCTTGATATCTCCAATTGTCTTGAAGACATCTCTAATCTTTTGTATAATGTTCTCCTCTATTTCTTTGCACTGAACAGTGAGGAAATCTTTCTTATCTCTCCTTGCTATTCTTTGGAACTCTGCATTCAAATGGGTATATCTTTTCTTTCCTCCTTTGCCTTTCACTTTTCTTTTCACAGCTATCTGTAAGGCCTCCTCAAACAACCATTTTGCCTTTTTGCATTTCTTTTCCCTGGGGATGGTCTTGATCACTGCCTCCTATACAGTGTCATGAACCTCCATCTATAGGTCTTCAGGCACTCTGTCTATCAGATCTAATCCCTTGAATCTGTTTGTCACTTCCACTATAAAATCATAAGGAATTTGATTTAGGTCATACCTGAATGGGCCTAACAGAAGCAGAAGATATTAAGAAGAGGTAGCAAGAATACATGGAAGAACTGTACAAAGAAGATCTTCACGACCCAGATAATCATGATGATGTGATCACTAATCTAGAGGCACATATCTTGGAATGTGAAGTCAAGTGGGCCTTAGAAAGCATCACTATGAACAAAGGTAGTGGAGGTGATGGAATTCCAGTTGAACTATTTCAAATCCTGAAAGATGATGCTGTGAAAGTGCTGCACTCAATCTGCCAGCAAATGTGGAAAACTCAGCAGTGGACACAGGACTGGAAAAGGTCAGTTTTCATTCCAATCCAAAGAAAGGCAATGCAAAAGAATGCTCCAACTACTGCACAATTGCATTCATCTCACATGCTAGTAAAGTAATGCTCAAAATTCTCCAAGCCAGGCTTCAGCAATACGTGAACCATGAATTCCCTGATGTTCAAGCTCATTTTAGAAAAGGCAGAGGAACAAGAGATCAAATTGCCAACACTGCTGGATCATGGAAAAAGCAAGAGAGTTCCAGAAAAACATCTACTTCTGCTTTATTGACTATGCCAAAGCCTTTGACTGTGTGGATCACAATCAACTGTGGAAAATTCTGAAAGTGAGATACCAGACCACCTAACCTGCCTCTTGAGAAATCTGTATGCAGGTCAGGAAGCAACAGTTAGAACTGGACATGAAACAACAGACTGGTTCCAAATAGGAAAAGGAGTACGTCAAGGCTGTATATTGTCATCCTGCTTATTTAACTTATATGCAGAGTACATCATGAGAAAGGCTGGACTGGAAGAAACACAAGCTGGAATCAAGATTGCTGGGAGAAATATCAATAACCTCAGATACACAGATTACACCACCCTTACAGCAGAAAGCAAAGAGGAGCTAAAGAACCTCTCAATGAAAGTGAAAGAGAATGAAAAAGCTGGCTTAAAACTCAACATTCAAAAAACTAAGATCAAAGCATCTGGTCCCGTCCCTTCATGGAAGATAGATGCGGACACAATGGAAACAGTGACAGACTTTATTTTCTTAGGTTCCAAAATCACTGCAGATAGTGACTGCAGCCATGAAATTAAAAGATGCTAGCTCCTTGGAATAAAAGCTATGACAAACCTAGACAGCATATTAAAAAACAGAGACATAACTTTACTGATGAAGTTTGTATAGTCAAAGCTATGGTTTTTCTAGTAGAGGAGTTCATGATCTGAGCTGCAGTCAGCCCCCATTCTTTTTTTGCTGACTGTATGGAGTTTCTCTATCTTTGGCTGCAAAGAGTATAATCAATTTGATTTCAGTATTGACCATCTGATGATGTCCATGTGTAGAGTGGTCTCTTGTTTTGTTGGAAGAGGGTGTTTGCTATGACCAGTGCATTCTCTTGGGAAAACTCTGTCATCCTTTGCCCTGCTTCATTTTGTACTCCAAGGCCAAATTTGCCTGTTACTACAGGTATTTCTTGACTTCCAACTTTTGCATTCCAATCCCCTACGAAGAAAAATACTTTTTTTTTTTCCAGTTATAGAAGGTCATACAGATCTTCATATACCTGTTTAAGCTTAACTTCTTCAGCATTAGTGGTTGGGACATAAACTTGGATTACTGTGATGTTGAATGATCTGTCCTGGAAACAAACTGAGATCATTCTGTTGCTTTTGAGATTGCACCCAAGTCCTGCATTTCAGACTGTTTTGTTGACTATGAGGGATACTCCACTTCTTCAAAGGGATTCTTGCCCACAGTAGTGGATATAATGGTCATCTGAATTAAGTTTGTCCACTCCTGTCCATTTTAGTTCACTGATTCCTAAAATGTCAATGTTCACTTTGGCCTTCTCCTTTGTGAGCACATCCAACTTACCTTGATTCATGGACTTAACATTCCAAGTTCCTATGCAATATTGTTCTTTACAGCATCGGACCTTAGTTTCACCATCAGACACATCCACGACTGAGTGTCGTTTCCACTTTACCCCAGCCTCTTCATTGTTTCCAGAACTCTTTCTCTGCTCTTCCCCAGTTGCATGTTGACACTTACTGACCTGGGTGGCTCATTTTCTGATGTCATATCTTTTGGCCTTTTCTTACTGTTCATGGGGTTCTAGAGACAAGGAGACTGAAGTGGTTTGCCATTTCTTCTCCAGGGGACCACATCTTATCTGAACTCTCCACCATGACCTGTCTTGGGTGGCCCTACATGCATGCATCATAGCTTCAGTAAGTTACACAAGGCTGTGATCCATGTGATCATTTTCGTTAACTTTCTTTAATTGTGTTTTTTTATTCTGAAGGCTGTGTGATTGTAGTTCTTGCTTCTTCTGTCTTTCTTCTAATGGATGAGGATAAGAGCCTTGTGCAAGCTTCCTGATGGGAGGGACTGACTATGGGGAAACTAGACCTTGCTCTGCTGGGCAGATCCATGCTCAAGAAATCTATACTCCAGTTTTCTGTTGTTAGTGTTTTTGCCTGAGGTAGTCCAGTCCTCCTTTTTTATATAGTCCAGAAGAACTATACAAAAAAGATCTTCATGACCAAGATAATCACGAAGGTGTGATCACTCACCGAGAGCCAGACATCCTGGAATGTAAAGTCAAGTGGGCCTTAGAAAGCATCACTATGAACAAAGCTAGTGGAGCTGATGGATTCCAGTTGAGCTGTTTCAAATCCTGAAAGATGATGCTGTGAAAGTGCTGCACTCAATATGCCAGCAAATTTGGAAAACTCAGCAGTGGTCATGGGACTGGAAAAGGTCAGTTTTCATTGCAATCCCAAAGAAAGGCAATGCCAAAGAATGCTCAAACTACTGCACAACTGCACTCATCTCACATGCTAGTAAAGTAATGCTCAAAATTCTCCAAGCCAGGCTTTAGAAATACGTGAACTGTGAACTTCCAGATGTTCAAGCTGGTTTTAGAAAAGGCAGAGGAACCAGATATCAAATTGCCAACATCCACTGGATCATCGAAAAAGCAAGAGAGTTCAGAAAACCATCTATTTCTGCTTTATTAACTATGCCAAAGCCTTTGACTGTGTGGATCACAATAAACTGTGGAAAATTCTGAAAGAGGTGGGAATACCAGACCACCTGACCTGCCTCTTGAGATTACTATATGCAGGTCAGGAAGCAACAGTTAGAACTGGACATGGAACAACAGACTGGTTCCAAATAGGAAAAGGAGTACATCAAGGCTATATATTGTCACCCTGTTTATTTAACTTCTATGCAGAGTACATCATGAGAAACACTAGACTGGAAGAAACAAAAGCTGGAATCAAAATTGCCAGGAGAAATATCAATAACCTCAGATATGCAGATGACACCACCCTTATGGCAGAAAGTGAAGAGGAACTAAAAAGCCTCTTGATGAAAGTGAAAGTGGAGAGCAAAAAAGTTGGCTTAAAGCTCAACATTCAGAAAACGAAGATCATGGCATCTGGTCCCATCACTTCTTGGGAAATAGATGGGAAAACAGTGGAAACAGTGTCAGACTTTATTTTTGGGGGCTCCAAAATCACTGCAGATGGTGATTCCAGCCATGAAATTAAAAGACGCTTACTCCTTGGAAGAAAAGTTATGTCCAACCTAGACAGCATATTCAAAAGCAGAGACATTACTTTGCCAACAAAGGTCCATCTAGTCAAGGCTGTGGTTTTTCCTGTGGTCATGTATGGAAGTGAGAGTTGGACTGTGAAGAAGGCTGAGCACTGAAGAAATAATGCTTTTGAACTGTGGTGTTGGAGAAGACTCTTGAGATTCCCTTGGACTGCAAGGAGATCCAACCAGTTCATTCTAAAGGAGATCAGCCCTGGGATTTCTTTGGAAGGAATGATGCTAAAGCTGAAGCTCCAGTACTTTGGCCACCTCACGCGAAGAGTTGACTCATTGGAAAAGACTCTGATGCTGGGAGGGATTGGGGGCAGGAGGAGAAGGGGACGACTGAGGATGAGATGGCTGGATGGCATCACTGACTCAATGGTCGTGAGTCTGAGTGAACTCCGGGAGTTGGTGATGGACAGGGAGGCCTGGCGTGCTGCGATTCATGGGGTCGCAAAGAGTCGGACACGAATGAGCGACTGAACTGAACTGAGTCCAGTCCTGGAATCTATAGGCTCTGTGCTAGGGTTAAAGCCGGCCTCCAAAAGAACTTAGGCCCACATGTGCCTCCCAGGTCTGCAAATGCCACAGCTTCTGTCCCTGAAGCAGGCCACTGCTGACTCACGCCTCCACTGGAGACCTTCAAACACTCACAGGCAAGTCTGGCTCAGACTAGTGGGGTCACTACTCCTTTCCCCTGGGCCCTCGTGTGTACAAGGTTTTGTTTGTGCCTTCCAAGAGTCTCTGTTTCCCACAGGAAGTTCCCACAGAACCTCCTGTGGAAGTTCTGTAATGAAATCCTGCTGTCCTTCATAGTCCTATTCCCCAGGGATTCCCTGTCCCTTTGCCTGACTCCAGGTTGTGAAGTCCAATGTGGAGTCTAGAATGTTTGCAATAGTGCGAGAACTTTGATATTGTCGTTCTTCAGTTTGTGGGTCACTCACCCGGCAGGTAAGGGATTTGATTTTAACATAATTGGGCCCCTTCTACTGTCTTGCAGTGGCTTCTCCTTTGTCCCTGGATATGGAGTATCTTTTTTTTTTTTTTTTGGTGGGTTCCAACATCCTCCTGTCAATGGCTAGTTGCAATTTTGGTGTTCTTGCAGGAGAAGATAGGCGCAAGCCCTTCTACTCCACCATCTTTGCTTCATCACTTAGATACTATTATTTAAAAGGGAGATAAAAGGCATAAAATCAAAATTCAGTTGAAATGTATATTTTGTACAAAGTTTTTGTTTCTCTGGAGAGATGTCCAGCTGCCAGTGCAAAAATAAGTCTCTTGTTGCTAGAGTGTGTTGGTAGGGAACCATGGTGCTGCTGTTGAACAGAAGGCTGATCTCCTTGGAGAGACAGGGGTACCTTGCTTCACCATTGCTTATATCCTATTAGGCAAGAAAGATTCTTACTAGTAGGTTGCACATTTTTGTTTACCTTTTTATGTTCTGGTGTGGATCTGATATTCCTTACATCCTTAGAATCTAGCAGGATGTGTGATACTGAGAATAATAGTTTAGTGCACACTTCTGAACACATAAAAGGTATCCTAATAGATTCAAGACAAACAAGATGAAAAGTTTGTGCTGTTCAGCTTCCAAATTGACCTTTCAAATTAATATTTAGAAACTCTTTACTGTCCCTAAAATAATGCCTGGACTACTTCTTTAAATGGAAAGTCTGTGGGAAAAATCACAAGGCACAAACTCACTGAGGGCAGAAACTACATATGCTGAGTATGCCATTGACTAATATGCCTAGTATCCATGCTGATAGGCTATTTGGTCACTTATAAAACACGTGGATAAGTCAGTCATAAGAGATGCTGCTGCTGCTGCTGCTTCTAAGTCCCTTCAGTCACGCTCTACTCTTTGTGACCCCAGAGACGGCAGCCCACCAGGCTCCCCCATCCCTGGGATTCTCCAGGCAAGAACACTAGAGTGGGTTGCATGAAAGTGAAAAGTGAAAGTGAAGTCGCTCAGTCATGTCCAACTCCTAGCGACCCCATGGACTGCAGCCTGCCAGGCTCCTTCGTCCATGAGATTTTCCAGGCAAGAGTACTGGAGTGGGTTGCCATTGCCTTCTCCATAAGAGATGCTAGATGTATGTAATTGTGTACTGCATATGATTATCAGCTCTTCTAGGGTTTAGTGCCTAATCATTAGTATTCCAAAAGATATTGGACTAAATGTAAAGAGAAGGAAGGAAGGATAGTGGGAGGGAGGGGGGAAAGAATTGTTGAGATTTCCTCCACAATTCTAAAATATGTTTGGCTGATATGTAGACTTCCATGTGGAAGTGCCAAAGAAAGCAAAGCATAAAGCTTTCTAAAATTTCTTTTCAGCAGATAAATGTTGCCTATAGATCGATGAATATAATTAAAATTCTTGTCCAGAAAAGGTTAATTTTTCTTATAAAGAGCACCATTTCTTCCACACCTTAAGATTTGGTGAGTTGTTTAGTTTGTTTTCATTTTGACTAAATTGGGAAAATATTTTTGATCCCCAGAAATGATACCTTGAAATACAGGTTTGGAAAAAATAACTTTGACTCTTTCTAACATCCTCATTTGTGCTTAATTTTTTTACTAATTGTTTGTATATGGTGGTTAAAGAGATGGGAATACCAGATCACCTTACTTCTCTCCTGAGAAATCTGTATGCAGATCAAGAAGCAACAGTTAGCACTGGACATGGAACAAATGGCTGGTTCAAAATTAGGAAAGGAGTACGACAAGGCTGTATGTTGTCATCCTGTTTATTTAATTTTCATGCAGAGTGAAATACAGGGCTGGATGAATCACAGGCTAGCATCAAGATTTCTGGAGAAATATCAACAACCTCAGATAGGCTGATGATACCACCCTAAAGGCAGAAACTGAAGAGAAACTAAAGAGCCTCTTGATGAGAGTGAAAGAGAGAGTAGAAAAGCTGGTTGAAACTCAATATTCAAAAAAATAAGATCATAGCATCCAGTCCTATCACTTCATGGCAAACAGATGGGGGAAATGTAGAAAAGTCACCGATATTATTTTCTTGGGCTCCCAAATCACTATGGACAGTGACTGCAACCATGAAATTAAAAGACGCTTGCCCCTTTGAAGAAAAGCTATGACAAATCTAGACAGCATATTAGAAAGCAAAGATACCTTGTTAACAAAGGTCCATATAGTCAAAGCTAGGATTTGTCAAGTAGTCATGTATGGATGTGAGTGTTGGACCATAAAGAAGGCTGAGTGGCAAGAAATTGATGCTTTTGAATTGTGGTGCTAGAGAAGACTCTTCAGAGTCCCTTGGACTCAAGGAGATCAAGCTAGTCAATCCTAAGGGAAATCAACCCTGAATATTCATTGGAAGGGCTGATGCTGTAGCTGAAGCTCCAATACTTTGACCACCTGATGTAAAGAGCCTACTCACTGGAAAAGTTCCTGATTCTGGGAAAGACTGAAGGCAAAAAGAGAAGGAGGTGACAGAGGATGAGATGGTTAGATAGCATCAACTCAATGGATACAAATCTGAGCAAACTCTGGGAGACAGTGAAACCTGGTGTGTTGCAGTCTACGGGTCACAAAGAGTTGGACATGACTTAGCAAATGAACAGCAGCAACAATCTGGTGGTGGTAATATTAAAATCAGATTTCAGTTGATCGACTTTTGCCAACTCCTTGGTTAGGAAAGCACACCCTCTTGTGACTTGAAAACTTAACATATTCTCTGTTGATGTCCCTGTGAGGGATAAATGAACTCACACAATACCAGTCATTTTTATGGTTATAACTGCATTCAAAAATCAACATGGCTGTCGCTGATCCATCTTGGCTTTCTGGCTGATCCTTCATATAGTAAATCTTCTTGCCTTAAGCCTTCAGTATCTGTAGTGCAAGAATGTCAAGCTATAGGAGTGGGGATTTCAGCATTTCAGTGGTTGTCTAAATCAATCATTTTGTGAGCATGAATAAGTCATGCTTAAATGGATGGCTTCAACCAACATTAGGAATCACATGTATTAGGAGAAAGTTGAAAAATAGAATAAATTCAGGTGTGGGGATGGCACAATGCATTCTCCATTATCCAGTATTCCTTTTTTTCCTTACAAAAATGATAGACATACAATTACTTTAATACAAATCCTTCTTTAAGTCTCCTGAAACTGATATAAAAGAACAGCCTGTGAAAGTCTAGGAGAGAATTCATTAAGGAAATTCAAGCTTCTGAAGTCAGAATATCATTGCTGCCTCGCAGAACATGAAATGATAGATGGAAAAGTCTTGCTATGCATGTTTACTGGCAGGCAGGTATATTTCATTCTCTTGATCCTGTAAAGAACAGTTGAAGGATTTTTTCAGCATTAACTTCTCTTTTCAAGTCCATCATCAATCTGTAATTCATTTCAGGAAGTGTTTTTGTTGGGTATCTGTCTTAGTATTTCATTGGTTTCTTTTGAAGGTCACACCTTTGTATTGTATTTTTCCTACAGCAGAGTTGATATTGTGCCAAGAGCAACGGGTTATGTGCTGAGGGATCAACCTATATTTCTTCAGTTTCACATTTTCCACAGCCCCTGCCATATTTAATCACATATAAAAACAGGAACACCTTGCTACCCCAAAAGAAACCTTACCAATCAGGAATATAACTGAATCATGGAAATAAAGAGAAAAACATATATCTATGCTGTGATATATGCCCTGAACTGATATATGAAATATTTAGGAGAACTTCCAAATTTTCACCAACATTCTCTAACTCATCTTTAACACTCAGTGTAGATAAGCCTAGCTGTACAACTTGCCATTCCATACAAAATTAAACTAGACAACCTGTGAAAGAAAGTCAGAAGCCACAGAGAAAAGCAAACAAGCTGAAAACATTTACCCTGGAAAAAGTATAATTGCCAAGCAAGAGGAGGAAAACTAAATGCAGTTCATAATTATGTTATGACGCACTAGAATAACATAGAGCAAACAAGCTGGGTGAACTAGAGCAGGAGTCAACAAACTTTTACTATGAAAGGCCAGCTAGATAATAAATATTTTAGGCTTTATAATTCATAGAGTTTCTGTTGCAACTACTCAGCTATGCTGTTAGAGCACAAATGCAGCTTAGACAAGGTATTGGGTTGGCCAAAAAGTTCATTTGAGTTTTTCCATTAACAGTGTAGGGGAAAATCTGAATGATCTTTTTAGCCAGCCCAAATAAACCAGGCTAGGGTCCAGGGCGGTTACTCCAAAGCAAAACTTTATTTATAGAAACATGCAACAGTACAGATGTGGCATGCAGGCTAAAGTTACTACCCCCTGATGTACAGTTAGTGAAGAAGTGTGAACAAGCCTCAAAACTTAATTCAGCACCCCAAAAAGTAAGTTGTTGAATGATATAGACAGGGTGATGTCACATATTTATTAAAGTAAAAAGGAAAGCAACACTTCACCATATGTGTTTATTGATCCACACACATACCATGAAAATATAAGAACATGCCAAAGAGTGATCAACACAAATTCCTGGCAATGGCTATATTAGAAGAGAAAGCTCATGGAATAAATAAGAACAGGAGGTGCCAACTCTATCAGTAAAGACTCTTGTTCTTAAACTCTGTGTTGGCTGCAAATATATTCTTATTGCTCTCTACATTCTAAAATATTTCACAATCACATTTTAAGTCAGGCAACATGATATTCTAAGGCTATTTAACAGGGGCAAAAATAAATTATACAAATTAGTATCCCTAAGTTTATCATTATTTTGCAGGAGGCAAAAAGAAGAAATTATGCACATAGCAATAATTGTAAACTTGAGTCAAAAAGAGAAAAATTAACTTCAGTCCAGATTTCCATTGAAGAATCCATAGACATTTTATACTTCAAAGAGAAAACAAAGCTGATGTTTTAGGCTAGAATATCTTGATGCTTATAGTTCTTTCTGTTATTATAGACAATTACATATGTGGAACACTTCATGTTTATTTGTCAAGTAGGGTTTTTAGTACATTGTAATTTTTTAACTACATTTTCTTAAAACTACATTATTTAAAATGGTATATATATACTTGTATTCTATGAATTTTCTGCAAGTCTTTCCTGACTTTTTTATAAAAGTTATGGTATTTCTTTTAAAAGCATGGTATGGCTTACTTACCTACGTGGTTTCTTTGGCAGATTTTTTTAAATAAGGTTTTAATCAAAATAGTATGTGATTTTTCAAATCAGGGAATTAGTGACAGTTATTCTAATATAAGTGACCCCAACTATATCTTAAATACTGCTTCCAGGCAATAAGTCAGTAATCAAGCACTAATAATGGTGGTACATGGGGAAGAAATACTTTCTTCTAAACATGCAATTTTAAGGATGAATATATAAAGTATCTTTTCAGCTACTGAGAATCAAGATAGCCAGTCTTTGGAGGTTATTTCCTTATAGGAAAACAATGAACAATTTTTTATAGAAGTAAATATTAACTGTAATAAGTAATTCATAAATAATATTTTAGTTCTTGAAAAGGCAGTTGTGTACACACAGATATATTTTTCCTCTGTCAGTTGAGAGGACCTAGAAACAACAACATTCTACTATTAATTAGCATACCTAGCACTTAGATCTTGATGGCTAATACTATTCTCCAATAAAACGTATACTGAACTATTACTTGGGCTTCCCTGATAGCTCAGTTGGTAAAGAATCTGCCTACAATGCAGGAGACCCCAGTTTGATTCCTGGGTCAGGAAGATCCACTGGAGAAGGGATAGGCTACCCACTCCAGTATTCCTGGGCTCCCCTCATGACTCAGCTGGTAAAGAATCCACCTGCAATGTGGGAGACCTGGGTTCAATCCCTGGGTTCGGAAGATCCCCTGGAGAAGGGCATGGCAGCCCACTCCAGTATTCTAGCCTGGAGAATTCCATGGACTGTATAGCCCATGGGATCACAAAGAGTATTACTTTATCCTTCCCTAGAACTAATACTAAAGTCTTTACATCTTGGTTTCCCAGAGTCAACTATAAGTTTCTATGACTCAAGGTTCAGCAAATATCAATATTTAACTAGTGCCTTCTATGGTTCAACCATTATGGAGACAAGGTGTCCACCTCTCTTGATCACAAATACTAATGGAAAGACAATAAAGAAATATCTAAGTAAGACATTTTCTAGTTTTTACTATAAGACATTTTCTAAAACAAGATATTATCAAAGAGACCAAGTAGTTAAAGAATAAAAGACAAACTAGGATCCGATCCTAAAGCATTCCGAGTGTTAAAGGTCTAATATAAGAGTGGCCAAAAATGACCAAGAAGCAGTAGTCAATACAATATTAGGAAGGAAGAGATTGTGGCATCACAGAAAATAATCAAAGCATATTTAAAGAAAAAGGGATGGTAAAATGGATTGACTATTACTGAAAAGTTAGACAAGGAAAAAAGTTCCCTTAGATTTAGGCAACGTGGAGAAATGTAATGACTTTTTCAAGAGTACTGGAGTTGCGATAAAGTCAAATTGTAATAGGCTAAAGAGGGAAAGAGAGGCAGAAGTTGGAGGCCATGAAAAGAGATCACAATTTTAAGAATTTTTTTTTTTTTTTTAATAAAAGAGGGAAGAAATATATGTCTGTTACCTGGTGGATTATGTGGAGTCAAAGGACATTTGAGGGTTTTGTTTTTTCTTTGGGGTTGGCTTTGTTTTGTTCATTTTAAGATGGATGCTTTCAGGACACGTGTGCATGCCAATGGAGATGAAATTGTTGAGTGAGAAGGACCCATGATGTATGAGACAGAATCTACAAGCTTAAAAGTGATGTTTTAAAATACTGCAGGACTGATCTGACCCTGGCCTTTCAGGCTCATAAATGGAGAACAGTCCTTATTGTTCTTATTAGCAAAGAACTGGGTCAGCAGAGAAAGATTAAACTTGGCATAACCCCAATCCCCATGCTGACCATGAATCTCAATCTTCTCTCTTTTCCTTCATCTACTAATTTATTTTACATCCATTGCTGTTAGCAAGTCATGAGATATATGTAATGTCTTCCTTTCTATAGGTCCCTTATGACATGTAACTAATGTCTTTAAAAAGAAATGGTCAAACTTATATAATGAAATGAAGGAAGAAACAATAAAGACTGTTATCCACAAATTTATAAACCAGCTTTTTAAAATATTCAAAAGTTTATCAGACACTGAATTTTTTAAATGATGGCTATGTACTGAAGTACAGTTTGCTGCTGTTGCTGCTAAGTCACTTTAGTCGTGTCCGACTCTGTGCGACCCCATAGACGGCAGCCCACCAGGCTACCCCATCCCCAGGATTCTCCAGGCAAGAACATTGGAGTGGGTTGCCATTTCCTTCTCCAGTGCACGAAAATGAAAAGGGAAAGTGAAGTCGGTCAGTCATGTCCAACTCTTTGCAACCCCATGGACTGCAGCCCGCCAGGCTCCTCCATCCATGGGATTCTCCAGGCAAGAGGACTGGAGTGGGGTGCCATCACCTTCTCCTGAAGTACAGTTTAAGTACCAGTTAAATAGTAAGGGATTGGGTGATGGAGAGAGACCCAACTGGAAAGGTAAGGCCAAGTTATGTGAAAGGAAAGTAAGAGGAACACGGATAGGAGGGAAGGGAGGGGGCATGTGGTATTGGAGAAAAGTTCAGGAAGTCCAGAGGCTGCTGAAGTTTTCCCATGTGACTTATTTTGCCCGACTCACTGTTCATGCATGAACACATACACACACACACATTCATACATTTATGCCAGTTTCCTGCGAACAGTCCTGTCAAGATTTTCAGAGCAGGGCTGGACCAATTGAGACTAGATGACCAGAAAGTGAAAGTGGCTCAGTCGTGTCCAACTCTTTGTAACCTCTTGGACTATATAGTCCATGGAGTTCTCCAGGCCAGAATACTGGAGTGGGGAGCCACTCCCTTCTCCAGGGGATCTTCTTGACTCAGGGATCGAATGCAGGTCTCCCGCATTGCAGGCAGATTCTTTACCAGCTGAGCCACCAGGGAAGCCCACATGACCACAGACAAGTCAAGTTCAGCTCCTGCCAGGCACTGCTAGGATCCAAGACCACATGCTTTAAGATGAAGGCAAGGCTCAGGTCTTAGGGCTCACTTCTGCTTTTCAGAGTCAGCTCGATGAGACCATAACAAATATTGTGAAGGTAATCATAAAAAAAAATGAAATATACAGAAAATGGCCTTAAACTGAAAAAATGGGAAAGTTAATCAAAGATATACCTCTTCCACACATCAATGATCAAACAGAATCAAATTTGTTTTTCAAGATCATTCTAGAGTTAGAACCATCTTAATGAACTTGTTGCTACTTTTCTTTCAATAGCCTGAAAAACTATAAAAGTAGTTTAAGATAATGGTGTTTAATTATGATTCCTGGGTTATCAACTGATTTAAAAACTTTATTTTAACCATCCTGCCTTATAATACTTCAGTAATACTATAAGACACTATAGTATTATATGGCTTTTCCAGTAGTCACATATGGATATGAGAGCTGGACCACAAAGAAGACTGAATACCAAAGAATTGATACTTTTGAACTGTGGTGCTGGAGAAGACTCTCTTGAGAGTCCCTTGGATGGCAAGGAGATCCAACCAGTCAATCCTAAAGGAAATCAGCCCTGAATATTCATTGGAAGCACTGATGCTGAAGCTGAAGCTCAATCCCCAATACTTTGGCCACTTGATGTGAAGAGCTGATTCATTGGGAAAGACAATACTGAGAAAGACTGAGAACAGGAGAGGGAGAGACAGAGGATGAGATGTTTGGATGGCATCACCGACTCAATGGACGTGAATTTGAGCAAACTCCAGGAGATGGTGAAGACAGGGAAGCCTGGTGTGCTGCAGTCCATGAGGTCATAGTTGGATACAATTAGTGACTGAACAACAACAAGTAGGATTATATAGTATCAGAGCACTATATCTATATTAAACAATGCAAAAAACCTACAAAACTGCCCCAAATAGTAAGGTTTGGGCAAAAATGCTCATAAAATCCTATCCCAGAGCCAAGAGCTACCCGAGGTCTTGGGCTGCCGTATCAGGTACTCCAATGAAAATGGTGACAGTAGCTGTCAGCTTAGCTTGAAGCTAGGTCAGAGTGCAGACCTGAAAGGGTGATGTTTGAAAAATTGCCTGCATTTTGTCTCGGAAAGGTAACATTTGCCCTTTCTCTAAAAATTGCTTATTTTACTCAGAGGCTTATGGGCCCTAAGACTTGAAAACTGAAAGTTAGAAGCTCTCTTAATTATTTTTGGTATCACGTCAGGGACAATGTCAAGGAAAGATGCCTTTAGCATAGATGGCACCACCCTAGAAAATGATTCCTTCTGTGCCTACTCACTATGCATCACAGGAGAAAACTATAAGAGAAACCTGATACATATGGTTTAGAATTTCAGAAATGTGAGAGCTGAAGGAATCCACCTCAAGATAATCTAACACAATGATTTGCACAAATGAAGAAATTAATGCCCTAAAGTTTAAAGGGCTAGTGCACACTCACACACACCACATGCACACAACTGGATAACGATACAGAAAATTTCATAAGTTCTTCACAAGATATGATGCGAGGAAAGATTCTCCACATCTTATTTTCATATTAATTCATTGAAGCCCTTTCTTTCCAACAAAAGTAATAATAAATCCCAATATTTAAGCTCATGATTCATCTGCATTTTCTACCCAAAAATGTCTCTTTCTAAGAAATGCAGATTTCCTGAATACTGTTTAGTGAGAGCAGCAGGCTCTCAGGCTCTAAGTGTTTAATAGCAACACTTTTGAGCAGATGTTGAAGAAGGTGAGCCCCTCAGCTCAACTGAACATTGGTGCCTTGTGAGGCACCTTTTTTTGGCTCTGTTACAGCTAAGAGGGGGCTTCCTGGGTAGCACTAGTCATAAGGAACTCACCTACCAATGCAGAAGACATAAGAGACGGGAGTTCAATCCCTGGATTGGGAAGATTCCCTGGAGAAAGGCATGGCAACCCACTCCAGTATTCTTGCCTGGAGAATCAAATAGACAGAGGAACCTGGCGGGCTATAGTCTATGGGTCACAAAGAGTCAGACACAACTGAAGCGACTTAACACACACAGCTAAGGGACAAACTCTTCCCTTTCTGCCAAGCTCTTGGAGCCAGCTTACATTCAAAGGAGTTGAAATTATTTCTAAAAAATAATATATATCCACATAATTGTTTTTCTGATGATAAAAATTTATGGTTATTACAAAAAAACTGGAAACCTAGAAAAGAACAGGAAGATAATGAAAATCAACCACAGTCCCACTGCAGGGGTGTAGATTATTGATTTTGTTTTCAGAATTCATTCCTGCTTCTTAAAAAATCTCTGGTTATATTTTTGAATGCATGTGCTTCTGGGAAACCAGATGTCCCTTCAGTCCCCAAACAAGTTCCCAATCAGGTGCTTATCCCCTGTCCATGGCCTTGTGGGAGAAGGCAGTGGCACCCCACTCCAGTACTCTTGCCTGGAAAATCCCATGGGCGGAGGAGCCTGGTAGGCTGCAGTCCATGGGGTCGCAAAGAGTCGGATATGACTGAGCGACTTCACTTTCACTTTTCACTTTCATGCATTGGAGAAGGAAATGGCAACCCACTCCAGTGTTCTTGCCTGGAGAGTCCCATTGACAGCGGAGCCTGGTGGGCTGTCATCTATGGGGTCACACAGAGTCGGACACGACTGAAGTGACTTAGCAGCAGCATGGCCTTGTGACAAGTTCAGGTATAAAACTGAATTTCCTATGTCACTTCTGAGAATCCTTATTATATTAAGGATACTGTCTTATAATATGAATTGCTAATATTTCCCAATCTGTTTTATTTAAGTCATTTCAGCCTAAATATTTTTTAAGTTTTTCATAAATGCCAAGTATACTTTTTTCTTTAAAATTTTGTCATTGCTTTTATGTTTAAAAGTTCCTTTCTGCTGTAGTCCCCAAAATTCATATGTTGAAAACCTAACCCCTACAGATGGCGTTATTAAGAGGCAGGGCCCTTGAGAAGTGACTCCCTCACGAGGGTGGAGCCTTTGTGAATGACATCAGTGCCTTAAATAAAGACTTCACAGCAAGAAAGCAACAGATAGGAAGCAGAGAGAGGGTTTCATCAGAATATAACCAAGCTGGCACCTTGATCCCAGACTTCCAGCCTGCAGAACTGTGAGGAATAAAATTTTATTGTTTATAAGCCACACAGTCTGTGGCATTTCATTACAGCAGTCCAAAAGCAGTAAGGGATCTTCCCAATCCAGGGACTGAACCTCGGCCTCCCGCACTGCGGGCAGATTCTTCATCACCTGAGCCACTGGGGAATCCCCAATAAGATAATAACCCTTCAGACACAAGCCATAACCACTTATATTTTGCCTAGGCTTTATGGCATTGAAGAAAAAAAAATTAATAATAGTTCAAAAAGCAGCTGAAAAATTGTAAGATGTGCTTTCTGTCCATATAGTCCTAAGGTTATTCTTTTCCTGTTATTTTAATTATCAATTTATTTAGCAATCATGTAAAATGTATTCATTGAGTGCATACTATGCATTAAACACTGTAGTAGAGACAAAAACAGAGTATCCACTAGAATGAATTCAGAATTATAATAGTACGTCCCTAAAGTGAGTCTTGGAAAATTATGGAAATGATTTTTTTTTTTTTGCCTCATGTTTGGATGTATTAGAAAAGACTCCATGAAAGACTTGGAGAGAAGGGAAAGCCACTTAAAGACACAGATACAAGAAAAGAATGGCTTCAGCAGAAGTATAGAGAGAAAGAAGCACAGGAAAAATGAATCACCTTTGTCGAAACTTAGGACACATGAAGAAAAGTAGCTAAAAATAAGAGTGGAGAAATGGAATGAAGAGAATGTGGAGCCCTTGAAAGTCATGGTAAGGAGAGTCCCATCAAAGGCCTTTTGCAGGAAACTGAAAAGAAATATGTTTTAGAAACTATATCCTCAAATTCCATTTAGTTGGACAAAAAGACTGAATAATTACATATGTCCAAACCTTAAAATAAAAAGGAAATCAAATAGATTTTAATAGTGTCAAAGGAATGTCCCGTGATAGCAGATGAATTGAACCACATCTACAGTTTTCTTAACAACAACAAAATTCATTATCACTTTAGAGGAAAATCACTACACTGTCCTTCCTTCCTATTCATTAGAGTATGAAAGGGCCAGAAATCTCATCCTGCCTCCCTTGATTAGGTCCCCGGAGGCAGAGGACACAATTCTAATGAGGAATTAGTCAAACAGAAGCAAGAAGACTAGACATAATGAGTGCTCTCCTCCATCTTGGTCTCAAAAGATTTCTAAATATTATATTTAAATTTTGATGTAAATAATACTCTTCTTCTACATTTTTAATGACTTCTTAGGCTGTTAGTTATCTTTGGAGAGACTAAGGGTCATACTTTCAGTCACTGTGAATATCTAATTTTTATTCATGCATTGTATTCTTTGCTACTGTGAAGCTAAATTTGAGCTTAAAGTGGATATTTTTTTCCTGTTGAATTAATTCTTTCTACTACACACAGCATAACTTGAATCCTATTGCTCTTCATGGTTTCTCCTGGGGGCAAAGCGAACTTCACAGAGCCAATTTATGGCCCCCTATAGCAATTTTATGAGCCTGAAAGTATGGAGGCATCCCTATGTGATTTTGATGTACCTAAGAGAATTAGATTCAGATGTAATGGAATTAATCTTTGTATTATATTCCATGAAATGTTGATATACCTGCTGCCATGCTAGCTCAGAATGCCCTGAAAATAATCTACCTTAAAATATTAAATATTGAAAATAAAAGAGATTTACATTATTCATGGTCAGTTTGACAGGATGCCCAGATATAACTTGGGTCTTTATTTGAACTAAATCCTCATTTAAAGTCCTATTGTAAATGTGACCCCTAGATTTTGATGACCAGGCTACAGCTTGAATGAAAAATCACCTCATTTAAACATACTTTCAGGTAATGTTTTTCTTGACTTTTATACAACGAAGTGTTTTACTGCAGGTGCTGGTGGATAAGGTACAAATTTTCAAATCAATGTGCTCAGCACTTTTGGAGAAACTAATTCACTTTTCATAGAGCTGAAATCATATAAATTTATGTTCAAGCATTAAATTCCTAAAAAATATCTCTTCAGTGATACTTACCTAATAGCAATACATCAGTGTTTTAGCTCTAATTCAATTATTTGAACATTTTGGTTATACTTTTAAGACAACAAAACTGTTCAAAAAATGGCAATTATTAAGATATTTCAACAACTTTGTAAGAATAGGTTAAACTTGACATCATGATAGAGTACAAGAAAAATGTGCAGAAGTATTGG
>SJYT01029241.1:567946-589894 GCA_006410635.1 Cephalophus harveyi | reverse complement strand
GGAACAAAGACCATATGGGGCATATATAAACAATAAATTTACAGATTTAAAATTAACTGTATTGATATCTAAATTTAAAAATTAACATTAAATATAAATAACACTGAATAAACATCAGAAATCATTAGAACTTGAACTTGAAAGCTGAAAGCAACTATATGTTGTCAACAAAACAAACTTTACATTGCTGTCTGGTATATTTGAAAGTTTTTTAAAGAGTAAATATTCAGAGTTCTCATCATAAGAGAAAAAATATATTTTTTGTTTTTTTTTTTTTTTTTCCTTTTGTACCTATATGAGATGATGGGTGTTAAATAAACTTATTGTGGTAATAATTTCATGATGTTTGCAAGTCAAACCATTATGCTGTACACCTCGAAGTTACACAGTTCTTAGGGGACGCACACTGGTTGAAGTGGCCCACCCTTGCCAGGCACCATAGTAACCATTTACATGAGTTGTTTTACAACAGGAGGTCCTGGTAAGGAACAGGGAACTAATAAGCCTCCGCCAACCGGAAGAGTTCAGGAAAGGTCAAAAAGAGATACCACATGTCCGACCACATCCCACAATCCTTCTCTCTGACATCCATCTTGGCTGAACAAGGTGTGCACCACCAGAAAGGACTCTGAGTCAGAATGATTGGCTAAAGACAACCCAGAAACTAATCCCATCACCATAAAGCCCAAGACTGCAAGCCATGTGACAGAGCTGTTTTCCTGGGCTCCCCTACCCTACTGCTCTCCACCTGGGTGCCCTTTCCCAGTAAAATCTCTTGCTTTGTCAGTGCATGGGTCTCCTCAGACAATTCATTTCTGACTGTTAAACAAGAGCCCAGTTTCAGGCCCAGGAAGGGGTCCCCCTTCCTGCAACAGTTCTGTATGCCAATTATCCCTCAATAAAAGTGGGGGGAAATTTTAAATGTAGGAGCAAAATGAGGATAAAAGTAAAAGGATGTGATAAATTGATATAAGAAAAGTCGATTTTTTAAAAGGAGCATTACTAGGAATAAAGAAAGATGTTTCAGACTGATAAAGAGATTGATTCATCAGGATATAAAGATCAGAAGTGTTTGTATCCAAAAGCATAACTTCAAAATAAATGAGGGAAAATAAAACTGGTGGAGTTGAACAAAGAAATAGAATCAGTCAACAATTTTAGCTGGAGATTTCAATGCTCAGTTCTCAGTAACTGACAGAAAATGTAGAGAGGTAATTGGTAAGAATATGAAAGACTTTAACAACTCTATTAACCAAGTTGATCTAATTGATATTTATGGCTAACTCAAAATGAGTATATTCGGGATTCAAGCATACTGCAACATTCACTAAACTTGGGCATATACAGCACCATAAAACTAGGCTTAGACTGAAAACATATTAAGTGTTTGCTATTCAAAAAGAAATCAAACTAAAAATCAATGATATAGAAAAAAAAATCCCCAAGTGGGGTATATAAACAACATATTTCTAAATTATACATAGATCAAAGCAGAAATGCAAGAAAATTAGAAAATATCTTGAACTGAAACAAAATGAAACCATGATACATTAAAATTTGTTGGCTACAACTAAAATAGTAATTTCAAGGGAAATCACATCAATAAATTCTTACTCTAAAAATAACAAAGTTCTCAAATCAATGACCTAAGCTTAGTCTTTAAAAAACTAGGAAAAGAAGAATATATTAAACCCAAAGCAAGTAGAAGAAAGGAAATAAAAAATATGAGTCTAGAAATCAAAGAAATTAAACCAAAAGTTGATTCTTTCACAAAAAAATTATTAAACTTGAGAAACTGCTAGTAAAACATCTGAAAAAATAAGGAATTAACATGCTTATTCCAACATCACAAACACTTCAAATTGGATATTAAAAACATAATAAATATCATAAGCAACTGTATGCCAATAAACTTGAAAATAGATGAAGTGGACAATTTCATTGAAAGATAAAAACTGTCAAGCTCGTTTAGGATGAAATAGCTAACCTGAATAATCTTAAATGAACTTGTGGTTAAAAATCATTCAACAAAGAAAATTTTAGGTTCATAGGTCTTCTCTGTTGAATTCTACCAAACACTTATGAAGGAAATAATCCTCATTCTACAAAAACTTATTCAGGATCAAGGAGAGGAGGAAACATGTCCCAATTAATTTTATGAGTCAGCATTACCCTAACATCAAAACCAGACAAAAACATGAAAGAAAACCTCAGATTAAAAGATAATGCTATTAAATGCTTCACTCAATATGCCAGCAAATTTAAGAAACTCAGCAGTGGCCACAGAATGGGAAAAGGTCAGTTTTCATTCCACTCCCAAAGAAAAGCAATGCCAAAAAATGTTCAAACTACTGTACAATTGCACTCATTTCACATGCTAGCAAGATTATGCTCAAAATCCTTCAAGCTAGGCTTCAATAGGACATGAACTAAGAACTTCCAGATGTACAAGCTGGATTTGGGAAAAGGCAGAGGAACCAGAGATTAAATTGCCATCATATGCTGGATCATAGAAAAAGCAAGGAAATTCCAAAAATGATCTACTTTTGCTTCATGACTATGCAAAAGCCTTTCACTGTGTGGACCACAACAAACTGTGGAATATTCTTGATGAGATGGAAATACCAGACCACATTACCTGCCTCCTGAGAAACGTGTACGCAGGTCAAGAAGCAACAGTTAGAACTCACGGAAAAATGGGCTGGTTCCAAATTGGGAAAGCAATACATCAAGACTGCATGTTGTCACCCTGCTTATTTAGCTTATATGCAGAGTACATCATGTGAAATGCCAGGCTGGATGAAGCACAAGCTGGAATCAAGATTGCTGGGAGAAATATCAACAACCTCAGATGTGCAGATGATACCACATTAATGGCAGAAAGTGAAGATTAACTAAAGAGCCTCTTGATGAATGTGAAAGAGGAGAGTGAAAAGGCTGGCTTAAAACTCAACTTTCAAAAAACTAAAATCATGGCATCTGGTCCTATCAATTCAGGGCAAACAGATGGGGACAAAGTAGAAACAGTGGCAGGTTTTATTTTCTTATGCTCCACAATCACCGTGGACAGTGACTGCAGCCATGAAATTAAAAGATGCTTGTTTCTTGGAAGAAAAGCTTTAACAAATACAGACAGTGTATTTAAATGCAGAGACATCACGCTGCTGACAAAGGTCCATATAGTCAAAGCTATGGTATTTCCAGTAGTCATGTATGAATATGAGATTTGGAATATAAAGATGACTGATCACTGAAGAATTGATGCTATCAAACTGTGGTGCTGGAGAAGACTCTTGAGAGTCCCTTGAACAGCAAGGAGATCCAACCAATCAATCCTAAAGAAAATCAACCCTAAATATGGTTGGAAGAATCAGTGCTGAAGCTGAAGCTCCAGTAATCTGGCCACCTGACACAAAGAACTGACTCACTGGAAAAGAGCCTGATGCTAGGAAGGATTGAGGGCAGGAGGAGAAGGAGGTGCCAGAGGATGAGATGGTTGGATGGCATCACCACTCAATGGACATGAGTTTGAGCATGCTCTGGGAGATAGTGAAGGACAGGGAAGCATGGTGTGCTACACTTCATGGGGTTGCAAACAATCAGACACAATCTAGTGACTGAACAAGAACTATCTATAATGAAAAGTCACAAAAATCATTTTAAAATTTTAGCAAATTAAATCTAAAGTACATTTTTAAAGAAATACATTATGACCAATTGGGAGTCATTCAAATACCATGCAATATCATTCAATATCACAGTAATCAAGTCTATGCCCCGAGCAGTAATGCTAAAGAAGCTGAAGTTGAACGGTTCTATGAATACCTACAAGACCTTTTAGAACTAACACCCAAAAAAGATGTTCTTTTCATTATAGGGGACTGGAATGCTAAAGTAGGAAGTCAAGAAACACCTGGAGTAACAGGCAAATTTGGCCTTGGAGTACAGAAGGAAGCAGGGCAAAGGATAACAAAGTTCTGCCAAGAGAACACACTGGTCATAGCAAACACCCTCTTCCAGCAACACAAGAGAAGACTCTACACATGGACATCACCAGATGGTCAACACCAAAATCAGATTGATTATATCCTTTGCCCAAAGATGGAGAAGCTCTATACAGTCAGCAAAAACAAGATTGGGAGTGGGCTGTGGCTCAGATCATGAACTCCTTATTGCCAAATTCAGACTTAAATTGAAGAAAGTGGGGGAAACCGCTAGACCATTCAGGTATGACCTAAATCAAATCCCTTATGACTACAGTAGAAGTGAGAAATAGATTTAAGGGACTAGATCTGATAGACTAGATCTGATAGAGTTCTTGATGAACTATGGACAGAGGTTCATGACATTGTACAGGAGAAGGGATCAAGACCATCCCCAAGAAAAAGAAATGCAAAAAAGCAAAATGGCTCTCTGAGGAGGATTTACAAATAGCTGTGAAAAGAAGAGAAGTGAAAAGCAAAGGAGAAAGGGAAGAATATACCCATCTGAATGCAGAGTTCCAAAGAATAGCAAGGAGAGAGAAGAAAGCCTTCTTCAACGATCAATGCAAAGAAATAGAGGAAAAGAACAGAATGGGAAAGGCTAGAGATCTCTTCAAGAAAATTAGAGATACCAAGGGAACATTTCATGCAAAGATGGGCTCAATAAAGGATAGAAATGGTATGGACCTAACAAAAGCAAAAGATATTAAGAAGAGGTGGCAAGAATACACAAAAGAACTGTACAAAAAAGATCTTCATGTCCCAGATAATCATGAAAGTGTGATCATTCACACTAATCTAGAGCCAGACATCTTGGAATGTGAAGTCAAGTGGGCCTTAGGAAGCCCACTACGAACAAAGCTAGTGGAGGTGATGGAATTCTAGTTGAGCTATTCCAAATCCTGAAAGATGATGCTGTGAAAGTGCTGCATTCAATATGCCAGCAAATTTGGAAAACTCAGCAGTGGCCACAGGACTGGAAAAGGTCAGTTTTCATTCCAATCCCAAAGAAAGGCAATGCCAAGGAATGTTCAAACTACCACACAATTTTACTCATTCCACACGCTAGTAAGTAATGCTCAAAATTCTCCAAGCCAGGCTTCAGCAATATGTGAACTGTGAAATTCCAGATGTTCAAGCTGGTTTTAGAAAAGGCAGAGGAACCAGAGATCAAATCGCCAACATCTGCTGGATCATCGAGAAAGCAAGAGAGTTCCAGAAAAAAACATCTATTTCTGCTTTATTGACTATGCCAAAGCCTTTGATTGTGTGAATGACAATAAACTGTGGAAAATTCTGAAAGAGACGGGAATACCAAACCACCTGACCGGCCTCTTGAGAAACCTATATACAGGTCAGGAAGCAACAATTAGATTTGGCCATGGAACAACAGACTGGTTCCAAACAGGACAAGAAGTATGTCAAGGCTGTATATTGTCACCTTGCTTATTTAATTTATATGCAGAGTACATCATGAGAAACCCTGGGCTGGATGAAGCACAAGCTGGAATCAAGATTGCTGGGAGAAATATCAATAACCTCAGATATGCAGATGACACCACCCTTATGGCAGAAAGTGAAGAAGAACTAAAGAGCCTCTTGATGAAAGTGAAGGAGGAGAGTGAAAAAGTTGGTTTAAAGCTCAACATTCAGAAAATTAAAATCATGGCATCCGGTCCCATCCCTTCATGGGAAATAGATGGGGAAACAGTGGAAACAGTGTCAGACTTTATTTTTCTGGGCTCCAAAATCACTGCAGATGTTGACAACAGCCATGAAATTAAAAGATGCTTACTCCTTGGAAAGAAAGTTATGACCAACCTAGACAGCATATTCAAAAGCAGAGACATTACTTTGCCAACAAGGCTCCAGCAAGGCTATGATTTTTCCAGTGGTCATGTATGAATGTGAGAATTGACTATAAAGAAAGCTGAGTGCCGAAGAATTGATGCTTTTAAACTGTGGTGTTGGAGAAGACTCTTGAGAGTCCCTTGGACTGCAAGGAGATCCAACCAGTCCATCCTAAAGGAGATCAGTCCTGGGTGTTCATTTGAGGGACTGATGTTGAAGCTGAAACTCCAATACTTTGGCCACCTGATGCGAAGAGCTGACTTATTTGAAAAGTCCCTGATGCTGGGAAAGATTGAGGGCAGGAGGAGAAGGGGACGGCAGAGGATGAGATGGTTCGATGGCATCACTGACAGAATGGACATGGGTTTGGGTGAACTCCGGGAGTTGGTGATGGGCAAGGAGGCCTGGTGTGCTGCGGTTCATGGGGTCGCAGAGTCAGACAGAACTGAGCGACTGAGCTGAAAAACTGAACTAGAATGCAAAGTTAGTTTTACATTAGAAAATTAATCAATACGATCACCAAATTGTGATATTAAAGTTAATTATTTGATTGTGGTAATAAAAGATGAAACAATACTGAACAGCGTTCCCCAGTCACCATGATAAACACTCAGCAAGTTAGGAATAGAGAAAACTTCGTCAAACTGAAAACAGGAATCCAAGGAAAGCCTGCAGCTAACATCATTTGTAATAGTGGAAGAGTGAATGTTTTCTGCATAGTTGTACAGTTGTTCAGTTGTTCAGTCGATTCTGCCTCTTTTCAACCCTATGGACTGCAGCAAACCAGACTTCCCTGCCTTTCACTGTCATAGAAACAGGAGCAAAGCAAGAGTGCCTGCTCTCTTCAACTGATTTCTGTTCAACCCCATGCTGGAGTTCTGGCTACAGCAATAAGTAGAGGGCAGTATAAGTCTATTTATAAGTCTACTTGGAAACCTTAACATCCTTGCACTACACTGCGAGAGAAAAGCCAAAATACTGAAAAACTCATATCCTGACTTCAACTAAGGCCCCTAGGCTTTCATTTTGATCCTATTATTTTTCTGCCTGTTTGTTTTGTTGTTTGTTTAGTAGAAGATACTGCTAAATCAGGGCTTCTCAGGTGCCTCAGTGGTAAAGAATGCAGGAGACATGGGTTAGATCCCTAGGTCGGGAAGATTCCCTGGAGAAGGACATGGCAACCCACTCCTGTATCCTAGCTGGAAGTCCCATGGAAAGAGGGACCTGGCGTGCTACAGTCTGTGGGGTTGTGAAACAGTTAGACAGGACTTAGCGACTGAACAACTGCTAAATCATGCCTTCTGATGATAGCCTAAGAAAGACACTGTAACTGAAACATACCAGGAGTGGTCAGATATTGGTGATGGACAGGGAAGCCTGGCATGCTGTAGTCCACGGGGTTGCAAGAGTCGACTTGACTGAGTGACTGAACTGAACTGAAGCAATACTAATCAATTCAATCAACCAACAACCTGTAGGGAATTTTCTCAAGGATATCTGTCTATCCTCACTGCAACCTCATAGCTTGTTAAGTTGTATATTCATATAATAAATAAAGACAAAACCTATTGTGTCATTCACTTCACAATATATGTAAATTGAACCACTGTGATATCCTCTTATACTGTGATATATGTCAATTGCTTTTTAATAAAACTGGAAAAAATAATTTTAACTTAAAAATCTTTTTCAAAAGAGATGCTCTATACTAATTCAACAAGTGGTTTGAATTAGCTGATAATTTTGACTAAATTGCATTTTAAATGCTTTTCTTAAAAAAATTCAGCTATATATAATCTCAGAGTTCAGAATTATATTGAATAACTACCTACATGATAAAGTTAATTATATCAATGACCTGTAGTAGATTTAATTTTCCATCCCGTTAATTCTGCACCTCCAGACTAACTCCTGTCTTGTTCTTTGTACAGAGTTTGGTTGTATTCATTGTACGACTTCTTGATCATGCAACCCAGAAGTAACACAGATAAATTCCATTTCTGAAAATAACACCGATAAGCTTATATATGGGAAAGGTGAGGGTCTATCTCTCATGTAGTCTTCTTCAATACACATGAATGCACATACACAGAACAGACATATATCGCTGCAAATCTCTGAGTGCACAAACTAGAAATATGTGACTCAGTTCTTTTATTTATAAAATCCTAGTCATTAAAAGTATATATTCTCATGTGAAGAACTGATGCTTTTAAGCTGTGGTGTTGGAGAAACTCTTGAGAGTCCCTTGGACTGCAAGGAGATCAAACCAGTCCATCCTAAAGGAGATCAACCCTGAATATTGACTGGAAGGACTGATGCTCAAGCTGAAGCTCCAATACTTTGGCCACCTGATGTGAAGAGCTGACTCATTAGAAAAGACCCTGCTACTGGGAAATACTGAGGGCAGGAGGAGAAGGGGATGACAGAGGATGAGATGGTTGGATGGCATCACCGGCTCAATGGACATGAGTTTGAGCAAGCTCTGGGTGATAGTGAAGGACAGGGAAGCCTGGGGTGCTGCAGTCCACAGGGTC
This sequence comes from Cephalophus harveyi, assembly GCA_006410635.1. NCBI lineage: Eukaryota > Metazoa > Chordata > Mammalia > Artiodactyla > Bovidae > Cephalophus > Cephalophus harveyi. The sequence continues at coordinate 581,523 of SJYT01029241.1, read as the reverse complement.
ACAAAGAGTTGGACATGACTGACGGACTTAACAACAACAAATTCTCATATGATAAACTTTTTGTACTTGGCTGAAAACCTCACACTATTTCTAAAATTGTATATAGTGAAGTATATTTCCATCTTTAGTATTTCCTTGTTTTTGCTTTTGTGTTAGTATATATCAAAGTGATACATGAATGGATTGTGCTAATCAAAAAGTAAATGAATATTCCAAGATCACACAGAAATTGCTGTCATCAGCAGCGATGTGCCTTCATGTGTAGGCTGCATTAATTTCTATTGTATGATCCAGGGTTTTGATAATTATTGAAACTGTGTAAGCATGTTTAGACTTCTTGATTGTTTTTAAAAGAGCTTTGCTGCTTACTGTCCATCATTCTTAATAAAAGAAACAAACCCTGAAAACTTAGAAATAAGAATTGTGAGTAAGAGCAGGTGCTTTGATTTGGGAATTGAGAAGGGAAAGGGGAAGAGATCAGGATGGTTGCCTGCATCCTCAGACCTGGCTAAGGCCCTGTACATTAGGTGCTTCACACTGGGGGCTAGAAGAGGAGAGGAGGGAACTGGGCTTTGAGAGCAGTTTGGTCTGGCTCAGAGAAGCCCTAGTGGGTGCACAAACCTCTGGAGCATCCAGCCCTCCCATACCTTCCTAAACCTCTGCTCTGATGATTTGTATGTTCATTGCTGTCTTATTTCTTAAAATCACTCTTCTCATCCTAATAGATGTTCATGGCAATGAAAGATCAGGCAGGATACCAGGACTGACTGTGCATAAGAAGTTCTCATGGACAGAACTTAAAATGGAAAAAGGAAGAGGATTAGCTGAGCTGACAGAGACATTTGATTTCAGCAGAAGGGTGAGTACAATTAACCACTGATTCAAAGAGGAAAATACAACCAGAGAAAAACAGGGAAAGGGAGGGAAGAAATGGATATTCACGCCTTTGCCCAGCCAGCCATCTTTAAAAAAAAAAAAAAACTGTATTATTCTTTGGGGTTTTTTAATATTTATTTTTATTTTTTAATTTATTTGACTGTGCCGAGTGTTGGTTACACACTTCTAGTCAGGATTGACCCCATGTGCCTTAAGTAAAGATTTTGCATGCTGGTGATCCAGCTGAAGTGAACAGAGCAGTGGAAATCTTTATTACTGTAAAAAACTATGACTGGCTGACTCTTTAGCCGCTAAGTCATGTATGACTCTTTTGCGACCCCCATGGACACCAGGCTCCTATATCCATGAGATTCCCAAGCAAGAATACTGGAGTAGGTTGCCATTTATTTCTCGAGGGGATCTTCCCCACCCAGGAATCAAACCCACATCTCCTGCATTGGCAGGTGGATTCTCTATCACTGAGCCAACAGGGACACCCATAAGAAACTATTCAGTTCAGTTCAGTTCATTCACTCAGTCGTGTCCGACTCTTTGTGACCCCATGGACCAAAGCACGCCAGGCTTCCCTGTCCATCACCAACTCCCGGAGTTTACCCAAACTCATGTCCATCGAGTCAGTGATACCATCCAACCATCTCATCCTCTGTCATCCCCTTCTCCTCCCGCCTTCAATCTTTCCCAGCATCAGGGTCTTTTCCAATGAGTCAGTTCTTCACATCAGGTGGCCAAAGTATTGGAGTTTCAGCTTCAGCATCAGTCCTTCCAATGAACATTCAGGACTGATTTCCTTTAGGATGGAAACTGGTTGGATCTCCTTGCAGTCCAAGGGACTCTCAAGAGCCTTCTCCAACACCACGGTTCAAAAGCATCAATTCTTCAGCAGTCAGCTTTCTTTACAGTCCAACTCTCACATCCATCCCTGACTATTGGAAAAACCATAGCTTTGACTAGAAACTATACTTGTGTTAAAAATATGTATGTATAAGTATATACACACCAGTATCTGTGAGCATTTAAACATTTCCAGTGCACTCACAAACCTCAGGCACCACGTGAAAGCCGTGAAATGACATCTGAAAGACATTTTTAATTACATTTCAAAAGGATATAAATTATTCGAATGATAAAAATAAAAAACAAAGGAAACTGTGCCTGTCAGCATATCTCCATTTTCTCACATTTATCTTGAATACACATGCAGTACTTTCATAGGGCGAGCTCTGGAAATCAATACTGTAAATGAAATATCATTGGCATCCCCTTCTCATTTCAGCTGTGGTGTAAGTGAAGAGTGGTAATGTCTCAGTAAATAATGTTTAGCTTCAGTCTCTTTTACTCTCATTCCCAACAGATGAGCAATTTCTGAAAAGCAACTGTAGAAGATGTACTTTTACCTCTTCATCAAAAACATATAAAAATGAAATATATTGTGATATTTATTACCATGTATATTACCAACCACCATAGTGATCCAGTACAAATGGCTTTTTTCTTTGTGGCACCGACCTTCAAAAGTGATGATGTGAAAAGCCCTAGTCTTTATAACAGCTTAACTGGAAATACATTACAGCTGCTATATTAATGTGTAGTTGTGGCTTTGCTATAAAGTTTGATATGAAAAGAAAGTCTGATCCTCATGCTCTGCTATAAACTTTAAATATGCATAAAAACATGCCCTGAAAGCAGCTGTAGGACGCTGAGACAATGTTTATGTGAAGAGGTGCTGTCTCTTCATCTTAGCCTCCAAACTTAATGGCAATTTTTCTGTTACATAAATTCAATATTAGCAATTGAATGAGTGGTATCATCTTTAACACAGCAAGTCAGAAAGTTTCCCAGAACTGTGTAAGTGTACATACTCACACCTTTAGATGCTGTGTATGGTGACATGTGCATCTTGATACATAGATAGATTTAAGCTCTGTATGAACTCAATGAGTATATTTCAGTGACCAAATGCTGAGCAGTGAAAAACTGATGGTCACTGAAGCATCTCTTTGAAAGTGTCAAACATATTTCCTCTGTACCTTCAGATAGTTTTGTCTATGTAAATGTCATGATGCCATATTTTTAGTAGCTTATGTAACACCTATAATCACTTTGGCTCATATGGTAGTTTTAAGGACACAATTTTCCCTGACATGTAGATGATGCCATGGCACATGCCAAGATAATTTTTATAGCACTTTCAATTGATTTGCAAACATCTTCAAACAGGTGCATAATTTCCCTTTTCTGATGATGGTACAGGTGGATATGAAGTGTAGTTTAAACGTGCTCTCTTTAAGAGACTCAGACATTATAGGATCTGTCATAGCTCTGGCTATTATAACGAAGTACCACAGACTGACCAGCTTAAACAAGAGATACTAATTTCTGCAGAAGCTGTAAGATACAAGAGCAAGATGCCTACAGATTTGGTCCCTGGTGAGAGTCCTCTTCCTTGCCGAGCAGATGGCCGCCTTCTCCCTGTGTACTCACGGGGCAGAGAGCGCTCTGTCTTCTTCTACTTGGAAGGACACTATCCCACTTACAGCCTCACCCTTAAGACCTCATCTAAACCCAATTATCTGCCAAAGACCCCACCTCCAAACACCACTATATTAGGGATTAGGGCTTCAACACATATATTTTAGGGAGACAAAACCTAATGTCTTTATCCATGTTAGCAGATTTGTCAGTTTTTGGAAATTATTCAAACCACAGGAGTGAGAAAGAAACAAGTGATGATAACTTTTATATTATTGCCATAGCTAATTTCTGAATAGTAAGTTCATACACAATCAGCATTAGGTGGCCTAGAAATCTAAAAATTTATAGAAAAAAGATAAAAGACATATATATATATTTATTATTAAAGTTCTGTGTATGACAGAACAAATTAAGGGAAAAACCACCTTTTTCCACTAATGAGAATGATTTTTTGCAAAGCTGAGATAACAATTATGCACAATTTATTTTATTCTGATATTTTTTCTTTCTTTCTATACTTTATAACTAATGATTTTATCAGTTCTTTGAAGTTATAGTTTTAAAAGAGTATCAGTTTAATCATCTCGTTTACTCCACAATGGCCAGAACTGACAAGCGTACATGCCATAATTTATAATCTAATCTGCTCAATGCCATAACTTCTACACAAATGTGTATATACATTAATTAATACAAAAATAAGATTTTTAAATCCAGTTTCTCAGTCATATTATCCACCTTTCAAGTGTTCAATAGCCACATATGGCTAGTGGCTACTATATTTGGTAGTACAGATTGAGAACATTACCATCACTGTGGAGGGTTATACAAAACAGGCCTGCTCTAGACTACGGGTCAGCAAACCATAGCTGTGGGCCAAGCCAGCCTGCCAAGTATTTTTGTAAATAAAGTTTTATTGACGCACAGCCATATCCATTCCTTCATGCCTTATCTATGGTTGCTTTTGTACTATCACAGCCACCTTGAATCATTCATTGCAAAACAAACCTTATGCCCTGCAAACTCTAAAATATTCACTGTCCAGCCCTCTACAGGAAGTTTGCCAGCCCCTGCTCTAGAGGATGGATAACTTAGAAGTTTGTACATCAGACTCTGAAGGTCAACATACAGGAATTTGAACACTGATTCTGACAGAAATTAATTTTGCTAAGTGCTCTTTAGCATTGTAAAATTGGAATTGTTTTAATACTGATCTTACAGAGCTGTGTGAGGATTAAATAAAAGAATTAAATAAAACATTCAGCACAATAACTGATACATTGCAAACTCAAAAAAAGTTTCTAATTAAGTTTTCATTATTGTTATGTTCACTAATATTATTATTCTTGAGACTGGTAAAAGATGTACAAAAGCACTGACTCCTTCTTTCAACTCTCAAGTCAGAGCCATAGCTCAAAAGGTGACAAATTAACCAGAGGTTCAGTTCAGTTCAGTCACTCAGTTGTGTCCGACTCTTTGTGATCCCATGAATCGCAGCACGCCAGGCCTCCCTGTCCATCACCATCTCCTGGAGTTCACTCAAACTCACATCCATCGAGTTGGTGATGCCATCCAGCCATCTCATCCTCTGCCGTTCTCTTTTCCTCCTGCCCCCAATTCCTCCCAGCATCAGAGTCTTTTCCAATGAGTCAACTCTTCGCATGAGGTGGCCAAAGTACTGGAGTTTCAGCGTTAGCATCGTTCCTTTCAAAGAAATCCCAGGGTTGATCTCCTTCAGAATGAACTGGTTGGATCTCTTTGCAGTCCATGGGACTCTCAAGAGTTTTCTCCAACACCACAGTTCAAAAGCATCAATTCTTCAGCATTCAGCTTTCTTCATAGTCCAACTCTCACATTCATACATGACTACTGGAAAAACCATAGCCTTGACTAGACAGACATTTGTTGGCAAAGTAATGTCTCTGCTTTTCAATATGCTTTCTAGGTTGGTCATAACTTTCCTTCCAAGGAGTAAGTGTCTTTTAATTTCATGGCTGAAGTCACCATCTGCAGTGATTTTGGAGCCCCCAAAAATAAAGTCTGACACTGTTTCCACTGTTTCCCTTATCTATTTGCCATGAAGTGATGGGACCAGATGCCATGATCTTCATTTTCTGAATCTTGAGTTTTAAACCAACTTTTTAACTCTCCTCTTTCACTTTCATCAAGAGGCTTTTTATTTCCTCTTCACTTTCTGCCATACAAAGGACCAAATATTTCATAGGCATGATGGTGACCTACATATATAATTCACTTTAGACAATGTCTATGAATCTTAAAAAGTAAATATCTTTTGAAATTTTGTATCTGTTTTCTAACTAGTGTGTGAGACACATAAACACATCTGAATTATCCCATGCCTAGGAACAGGCAAGACAAACAATCTGAAATTCCTTGGTTTCCTACCCAAAGGCTTCATCCTCTGAAGCTATTGATAAGTGAAATGTGTCTTCCAAGTTTGAGAACACTCTAATTCCCATTCATTTTAGGCTAAGGGTAAACCACCTGGACTCTGGCTGGATCATTGTGGCCATGTGCAAATTCCATGCTATCTAACTTTTTCTTTAGTTTTAGCTGCCTCACAATAGGCTTCCCTGGCGGCTCAGTGGTAAAGAATCCACCTGTCAATGCAGGAGACACTGTTTTGATTCCTGGCTTGGGAAGATGCCACACGCTGTGGAGCAACTAAGCCTGTGCCCTGCAACTACTGAGCCTGTCCTCTAGAGCCTGGGAGGCACAACTACCGAGCCCACCTGCGGCCAGTGCTGAAACCCACATGCCCTAGAGCCGGTGTTCGCGGCAAGAGAAGCCACTGTTTGTGTCTCACCACTAGAGACCGGCCCCCTCTAGAGAGTAGCCTCTGTTTGCCACAGCTAGAGAAAAGCTCGCACAGCAATGAAGATCCCAGTTCAGCCAAAAAGATATAAATTAATAATATAAATGAATATTTGTTTTAAAAACGGGGCCATCTACATATAGTGGAGATGAGCGTTTGGCATCGTGAGGAGGCTGCCAACATGCTCTCAGCTTCTTTTCCCCTTCTCCCTAGATTTGGGTGCTTTGCACACCCTGACATCCTCTACTCCCAGCTCACTGAGACCGACAAACTCACTGTTTTCATGTGACCCTCCCTGTGCCTAGTGCGTCCCTCCCATACATTCAAGTCCTAAGCAGCTGCCCCGTGCATACAAGGGCTAATGGGTGTTGGATCAAATAAGAGTCCACAAAGATAAAGTGCTGTTAGAAGCCTACACAGTATGACAGTTGTTTTCAGTTGCCTTTATTTTCCTTCCACTCTTTCCTTAGCCATCCTTATGGACTTTTAGCAGCATATATGACTTGCAATAATGTTTATTATTACTTGCATGGAATGACCCTCTGTCTCAAAATACTGTGTACCAAAGTTTTTTTTTCCAGATGAGCCTTGAAATAAAAAGAGGGGCAGGGTGGGTAGGACAGGGGGGTGTTGCCCTTTATACATACCAAATAAAGAATGAAAGGTGAAAGCAAGACAAATCTACACTGAGAATTACCCAAAACTTGGAATTAAGCACATTGTAAGTAGTAACTCAGTAACTAATTTCGTTTCTGAAGCAGGTATTAAAAGATCCCTTTGCTTACTGGAAAAAACTGAGATACAGAGAAATTTAGTAATTTGATAATAAGTGATGCAGAGCTGAAATTCAAAGTTGAGTCGTTCTGATTTCAACATGTGTTCCCTTCTTCTGTATTGTCTGTCGTTAATCTACTTTACATGGTAGAACTCTTGTGTAAAGTGGAAAAAATCATCTGAAATTCACCTCTAAGTCTGGATGATAGCACAAATTTGATAAGCATGAAAATAGTCATAAATTACAGCCATGGATTTGAATTACAGGAGACACAAATAAATCTCTGCACTGAACAACTTTGTCCTTCACTTGCATTTGCAGTGAAGGCCGTGTCTGAACAGTCGCTGGCAGAGCTTCTGGAGTTTACCTGTTTGGGTTCACTACCTGGCCCTGCCCTGTGTACAGTATCTGGCAATGTCTTTCTAGAATACATGCCTCCAGGGACCCCAGAGCATTTATCTTCATCTGGAGCACTTGCGAGTAAATAGGACCCAGCACAACCCACTAGATGAAAATTGACCTTGTTTATTTCCGATGACTTCAGAGATCCGATCTCTCCCTATCAATCACGTTGGCAGATGATTTCAGGTTTCTGCTGTTTGTACATAAGGAAAAGCACTTTCATGCACTGAATTTTTGTTTGTTTGTAAAGAGCTTCAACTTTAAAATTCTGCTTTTTCAGAGCTTAATGAAGCTTGAAATTGCTGACCTACAGAACATTTTACTTTCTAAGGCTTTTTCTGAATAGCAATAATACTTGAACATCTTGACAAACTTGAAAAGACTAATTTTTTGTCCCAAATTTTGTCTTGGAGAAAGCCAAAGTCACATTTGGCAGGGAAACATTGTTGTTGCACCTGCAGCTGTAGCAGAGGCTACCATTTATTGAGTGTACTTTCTGTCATGGATGTTGCTAAGGATTTCTTACACTGATCTCATTTATTCAGACAGCACAAGAACTCTGAGATGCATGTCTCATTGTCCCTATTTTGCCAATCAGTAAAGGAATATTCCAGAGAAGGCAATGGCACCCCACTCCAGTACTTTTGCCTGGAAAATCACATGGATGGAGGAGCCTGGTAGGCTGCAGTCCATGTGGTCACACAGAATCAGACACGACTGAAGCGACTTAGCAGCGGCAGCAGCAGCAAAGGAAGATTCAGGGTAATTTACCTAGGGTCTGTTCATGATTGAATGCATATACATAACTTGCACTGAAACTGTTTGAGCCAAGGACAATATTTTGAATGACAAGGGACAAAAAGAAAAGGTACAAAGATAACTCACATTTGAACCCAGGACATTATATAAACCACAGGGCAACAAGTGCAATGAGAATGTACTATTTCTCTGGAAACATCTCCAGTTCTGTGCCAAAATCTTGATCACCCTCTGTGACCAACCTAGTGATTTTCAACTCTAGCTCTACCTCCCAATCACCTGGAAAGCTTTTTGAAAAATACTGTTTGAGACCTACCACATAGATCAAAACACCTGGGGTTGGGGTCCAGGTATCAGATATGGATCTTAAATGCCATTTCAATAAAGAGGTCAGTTAACATCAGAGACGTGGAGTAACTGTGATTATGATAGAGGTGGTGATTGTTCTTGTGGTGTTGAAGGGAGGAAGATGTGAAAGAACTACTGGGTAGAGGAAATCCCAAACAAATTCTTCCAGCATTTTCAGTCTTGCAAATTATCAGAAGCTACATCAATGTTTCCTGGTACCCCCATAGACCTGTCCTAGGTCCACTAACATCTCTGTTAAGCTTTCTGTGTCCCAACAAGCAAATTAGCCAGGCAGTTCAGTAAATATTTACCGTTTCAAAATATTTGATAAGTGGATAAATAGATGAAGTGATTCAATGTCCATTGGCTCAACATAGGGCTTTTCAAATAAAAGCAATGTGACTTTTCAAAAAATTTCCAGCATTTCATTAAAGCCCATTTTATTGCTAAAAACTCTTGCAAAATATCATGATTCTTCTCCATAGGGATTAATTCAACAAACAAAAAAGCACAATAAATGGGACAAATCTGGAGACATCTCATTGAGTCAAAACAGTGTCGATGCCACCGTTAGAAATCTCTCCTATTTTACAGAGTAAATAATATCTGGGTAAAGAGAAATAAAGACAGAGAAGAAAATTGCTTTTAGTTGGATAAAGCTATCTTGGAAAGCTGGGAAGCCACTTAGTAAATACTACAATACTTGCCACTAAGTTTACAAAATAGTAGTAAACCCAAGAGAATCTTCCACCTCTTTTAGGCACTGTGGATGTCTTCTGGAAGATTCAATTTATAAGACTTGAGAAGAAAGAACACACCCTCAATAAGTCAATGGTTCCCTGCATCAATGTACATTTTTCACACTTGGTCTCTGAAGTGTAGGAAGCTCATATACATCAGATAAATTCCTATTTTGTTGCACAAGTTTCAGAACATTCCAGAGACAGATAACCACTAAGAAAAACCATAGGCACCTCAGACAGAAACTGTTGGAAAATTGTAGAAGGATTACACATGGATTGCAAGATTCTGTATATGAACCATAAATATCCACTTTTCTGCACACTTCTGTAGCTTTCCTGGGTCATATTGAAAAGACTGAAATGTTTTCAAAATCTAGGTTAAAAAATAATAACACAAGCCTTTAACAGTCCTTTCAGTGGGAAGAAATGTCCGTCTGTTTTTGATAGCTGACTAAAGATACAGAAATATTTTTATTTACTCACTACTCAAAGTTCTTTATAAAACATGAACACTGTTAACAGACAAGGAAATTTACATAGTAGGTCTTCTTATAGACACGCTCATGGCATCTCTAATTTATGCCCAGGCAGTAAATGTTTCTTTAAATTGAATTGGGATGCAGGTTAAAGCTTCATGCAACAATGTATTGGCAGTATTATACGGGCTTATGCTGTTACTTTTCCCTGTATAAAACAGGGATGCTTCCTCTCCCCTACCCCTAGACAACCTGATTTAATTGGTATGAGGTGTGACCTGATATTTGTATTTTTTAACATTCCCAAGGTGAATCTAATATGAAGCAAAGGTTGGAAACCACTGTGCTAGACTGATTGGTCTTAAACTCCTATATGACTGTGTCATTCTTCTGCTTAAAATGCCATATAGCTCGTTTTAATAAAATAGTCCAAATTCTCCAACACCGCATCTAAGGTCTCTCAAATCAGACTATTTGTCATCACTCTGGCCTCACCTCTCATTCCCCCTACTCCAACCTTAGTTCTTAACAAGCAACACACATTGCCTACCTTTTGATGACTGTTTTCCTATAATGAAGGCAAAGATTACTTTAGCTCAGAATAATTGGGAAGATTTTGCTTATCATGTGGAAGCCAACTGATAATAATCTCACTTCTTGGAAGGACATTTTAGAAAGATTCTACAGTTTAGCATAAAACTTGTAATATCCCTTCCTTCTCATCCATTCAGCACCCCTAACACTAGAACAATCATAATAAACTATTGCTATCTAGAAAGGCACAATGGAAAGCTTCTGGATTTCAGTAAAGGTGTACCTCTCATGTCCTTGTGTTAGTTTTGGAGTTCTTTACATTTTATGATCTAGCCCCAACCATCCCAGAATCCAGATGTTATAATGCCAGCAACTTTAGATTCATGTGCATATGACCTATATTCTGACATCTTATGTCACAAATCCTTTGTTGTATAAATATTATACAGTTGATCAAAAGGTCTCTCCTGCTAAATTAATGAAAACAATAAGGATTTAAACAAATTCCCTCATGGCATAGAAGAAAAAAGTACAGGATGTGGAGAGTTATTTTTCATCATAAAAGCCCCTCACCAGGAGAATAAAATTAAATCCTAAGACCAATCTTAAAGGCCACATACTGTCTGATTCTAATTATATGACATGTGGGAAAGGCAAAACTATGGAGATAGTAAAAAGATCAGTGGTTTCTGGGGGTTGGGGGTGGGAGAGGGAGAAATATATAGACAAAACACAGAAGATTATTAGGGCAGTGAAAAAATATTATATCCTATATGATAATGTAATGGTAGATATTTGATATTATGCATTTTTTCAAAACCCATCAAACTGTAAAATATAAGTGAACTGTAAAATATATAAGTGAACCCTAATATAAAGATTTCAGTTAATAAAAATATATCAGTATTGGTTCATTGATAATTGCAACTTTACATGCTAACAAGGAAAAAAGAGGGGGAGGAGGAAGAAGAGGAAGATCAGAAAGAGAAGAAGAAAAAGGAGAAGAAAAAGGATAAGGGAAATTGTATGGAAGGGAGCAGTGGTAAGAAGTAGAATATAGGAACTGTCTGTACTTTCTGCTCAATTTTTCTTTAAACTTAAAAATCCTCTTTAAAAGTCTCTTAATTATGAAAAAAAGAAAAAAGAAATCAAATACATTGTTGATTCAGCTTCAAGCCAAAATGGAGTAAAAAAAGAACCAGATTTATCTTCCTACTGGAAAGAACTAAAAAACTAGAAAAAAATAAAATGACAGTTCAAGACATTGGACATCAAGCAATGAAGGAGACGATCTATGAGATACAGGAGAAAGAATGAGAAGCATTTTAAGACAGTGAAAGCTTGTTAGCTTGTTGCCTGGGGAGAGTTCCTAGGCCATGGTTCAGAGAAAGGGGATGTAGATGGAGCCTTGTGGTTTTCCAGAGTAGAGGAGACGAAACCAGTTTCTGTAGAGGAACAGGCAGCTAGAGCTCTCCAGAGAGAAAACACCAGGGAAGTGCAAACTCCAGAGTGAATCTTTAGCTAAGATTTCATCAGTTAATGAGTGTGAGGAACTCACACAGTCTGGAGAGTACCAATCAGCAAGTTGAAGGGATCCAATTTCCAGAGTTTACATAAACCAAGCATAGTTTTTCTTCATCAGAGCCTAAATGAAAACTCCCATCATTCACAAAGCTCAGCAGGTTCTTTATCAGTAGAAAAGCAGCTTAGTCCTACAGTAACACTGCTCTGACATGGTCTAATAAAGTTTTAAAACAAGCCAGAAAGGAGTAGACTATTAGTAAGTAACTTGACTACATCCCAAACTAAAGCAGAACAATATTTAAAGGAATGAAAAAAAGAACACAAAACCACGATGTTTGGTATTCAGTAAAAATTTACCAGGAATGCTAAAAAGCAAGCAAAAAAATCAATCAGAAACAACCCTGGAGGAGTTGACAGAATTAGTAAATCAGCTAATAAGAGTTAATATTCAAGAAGCTAGCAGAAATACTCGGCATTATAAGTAGAGACATAGAAGATATTAAAGAGACCAATACCAAACATTTAGAGATTAAAAATGCAATGTCAGAGATGAAAAATACAGTGGATGGCATAGATAACAGATGAATCATTGGAGAACAATTTATCAATAAACTCAAATATGTAGTAATAGAAAAACTCAAAATGAAATAGAGGGGGAAAATGATGCTTGAAGTGATCACTGGTGAAAAGTCAAGCTGCCTAATATACATACAATTGGTATCCCCCAAAGAGAGGAGAGAAGAGAAAAATATTTGAGGAAATAAGGCTGCAAATTTTTGAAATGTGAATACTCTGACCTACAGACTCAAGAAGTACAATAAAGGAAGAGAAAAGAGAAAAGTAGAAGGAGGAGTAAGAGAAAAATACACACCAAGATCCTTCCAAAAAGTGCTAAAATCAGTAATAGAGGGAAAACACCGCCCACATTCAAGCAAAAACAGATACTTTGTGTGGAGAATAAAATACAAGAATGAAAAAAGACATTATAAACCATGCAAGATAAACAGACAATAGCAAGAAGGAAAATCAAAACAAAACAAAACAAAAACCCTTTCAACCTATAATCCTACAGCCAGAGTAAACAGCTTTCAAAAGTGAAGGCAAAATAACAATTTATTCAGACATTAGAATGCTAAAAGGGTTAATCAGCCTTGGATCTGTACTATAAGAAACAGTGCAGTAATCCCTTCAGAAAATGGAAAAGTAATACCAGATGCAAATATGAATCCAGTATCAAAGGATACTGGAAAGAGTAACAGCACGTGTTAATTTTTTAACTTTTTTTCATTGTCTAAATATCTTTAAAAGTGATAGGACTCCTTTAAGTAAAATATCAATACACTTTCCAGTATACAATTAAAATGTACAGCAATATTATGACAAAAGACAAGATGGCACAATTGAAGTACACTATGACAAAATTCATATACTGTATGTGAAGTGGTATAATTATCACTTGAATGTACATTGTGACAATTTAAATATGCAAGTATGTATGCCATAATTTTTAAAGCAGCCACTAACATAAAATAAGCAATGGTTATAGCTAATGAAAAACCAAAGAAGATTCAATGTAATCATAGAAAAACAAGTAATACCAAAGGAGACAAAAAAAAAAGAGATAAAAAGAAATTTAAAAAAAATGGGATAAATGGGGAAAAAAAAAATAGCAAAATGTCAGACTGAAAATCAACCACATCAATATTCAGATTAAGTGTAAATAATCTAAATACATTTTTGAAAGCATAAATTGTCAGCCTGGAGATGTGTATAAGAGACAGGATGAGTAGACCCAGGTTTGATCCTTGGGT
>SJYT01029241.1:489256-558030 GCA_006410635.1 Cephalophus harveyi | reverse complement strand
TGGTTTTCAGTTTTATTTTTACAATAGCCTCAAGGCTTCTCCATCTATACAGCACTGATTATAAAACATCTAGGTTAAAGATGAAAGGTTTCTCCACATTGAGGGACACCCAGAGAGGTTCACTGAGTTACATGGAGAAGAGAAGAGTGAGGAGGTAGTTAGAAGTGACTGGGATGAGATGAGGTGGGATCAAAAGAGGAGAGAGCGAGCTAGCCAGTAATCACTTCCTTATGTGCACTCCACAGACTGGACCACTCAGAGGTGTTCACGAATTTATACAGGGAAGAGGAGAGGGAGGAAGTAGACGGAGGTGGCCAGTAAGATGGAAGAGGGAAATGAAAAGGAGAGAGACAGATCCAGCCAGTAACCAGTTCCCTGAGTGTTCTCCCCGTCTGGAACACACAGAGATTCACAGAGTTGAGAAGGGAAGAAAAGGGGGAGGGAGGAGACAGAGACAACCTGGTGGAGAGAAAGGAGAGTCCAAAGGAGGAGAGAGTGGTCAAGCCAGTAATCTCACTCTCAGGTAAAATTGGGTACTGAATATTGGGTTTTTGAATGTACAAAATTGACAACAAATACCAAAAAGCAAAGGTTAAAAATCTGGAGTAGAGATTGGATTTTCAAAGATATAATATTAATAAAAAAGAAGTAGAAGAAGAAGGAAAAAAGAAAAAAAAGAAAGAAAAAAGGAAAAAAAAGCCACAAGAATTATTAAAATACAACAACATCAACCTCAAAAAGACGACATACGGTGTTTGCTTTAAAAATAAGGTCTCTCTCTTCTTTTTTTTTTTTTTTGAAAAGTAATAATAGGTTATAAAAATAAAAATTAGAGAAATAGAAGACTTAACAATTTAAGAAAGTTAAAAAAAAAGAAAGAAAAAACATTCATGCAACAACGTCAACAACAACAAAAAAGAATGCTTGTAAAAATAGTAAAGATATATCTGGCCCTTTCTCTGGTGTTGTGGGCCGTGTGGGGTCACTTCCAAGGTGGTTCCCTCTGCTTAATTTCTTCTGTTTGCTGGTCTCTTCAGTGTCTTATTTCCATCTTGACTCAGGGAGGGAGGTGGTGGACACTTTTTTTTTTTAGGCACTTGTTCAGTAGCGCTGTGGAGAGGGAAGGATACTGCAAACAAATATTACTGGCGTATGCTTGCAGTGTCTCATCTGCGCTTGTCTTTCCCCTGCTAAAGGCGCACACCACTCAGGCTCTAAGTTGCTCTGCCGGGGAGCCCTCTGAGGCTGATCCTAGGCTTCATGCACCTCTCCAGTCTAAGCCGCTCAGGCTTGGCGCTCAGGTAGCCTTCAGAGGCGCATATTTGGTTGGGCCTGCGTTTTGTGCCCTTCCCAGGTCCGAGTAGCTCAGGAGTTTGGTGAGCGCAATTGCTGCGACTGGTCGCCTTTCCCTGCTGCTCAGTTTTCTGGGTGTACCACTGGTGTTCCTTCTCAGGCGGATGATGACTGTCCAGATCCCCCAGAGGTCTTAATTAGCAAAGAAGCCTGCTTGCATTTTGGTAGGTAATGACTCTCTTGGGCCGCGATTGCCCTCTTCCAGCCCTTAAGGCTCTGGCTGCCTATCACCGGAGGGGGATGGTCTGCAGCCGGCTATTTCCGTTCCATCCTTTGTTCTGTGCGCAGTCCTGGCGGTGTCTTATGTTTGAGCATTTCGTGTAGTAGCTATCCCACAGTCTGGATTGCTATCCCAAATTAGTTCACTCTGGTCACGCGCGGGCCCTCTGGTCACACGTGGGGCGGACGTTCCAGCCCGAGTCTTTGCTGCCCGTGCCTCCCGCAGCCTGGTTCTTACAAAGCACTGCAGTCTGGGCCTCCCACTTCTCCCTGCCCAGCCCCCACTTGTTAGTGGCGCATGCAGGAGTCTGCGCTGCTTTTCCGCTGGGGGAGTTACTGTTGGGCTCGTAATCTGTTGGTTTTATTTATTTTTCCTTCCTGTTATGTTTCCCTCTGTTCTTCCAAGGCTTGCCCCAGACTTGGCAGCGAGAATGTTTCCTGGTGTTTGGAAACCTCTCTTCTTACGAGTCTCTTCCCAGGACGGGATTCCCTTCCCAGGATGGAGCTTCCTCTCTACCTCTTTTGTCTCTTTTTTCATCTTTTATATTTTTTCCTACCTGTTTTTGAAGCCAATGATCTGCTTTTCTGGGTGTCTGATGTCCTCTGCCAGCATTCAGAAGTTGTTTTGTGGAACTTACTCAGCATTGAAATGTTCTTTTGATGAATTTGTGAGGGAGAAAGTGGTCTCCCAATCCTATTCCTCCACCATCTTGGGACTGCCTTGGAGAAGACTCTTGAGAGTCCCTTGGACTGCAAGGAGATCCAACCAGTCCATTCTGAAGGAGATCAGCCCTGGGATTTCTTTGGAAGGAATGATGCTAAAGCTGAAACTCCAGTACTTTGGCCACCTCATTCGAAGAGTTGACTCATTGGAAAAGACTCTGATGCTTGGAGGGATTGGGGGCAGGAGGAGAAGGGGATGACCGAGGATGAGATGGCTGGATGGCATCACAGACTCGATGGACGTGAGTCTGAGTGAACTCCAGGAGATGGTGATGAACAGGGAGGCCTGGCATGCTGTGATTCATGGGGTCGCAAAGAGTTGGACACGACTGAGCGACTGAACTGAACTGAACTGAACTGTAAGCCTCTGATGATATTGTACAAAAGCTCATCTGCTGAGCATGAAGAAATGAATAGAAAAGCAGGAGTGAGAAGAAAGGAGTGAAGACTAAGAACAGTTTCTGAGGAGAATGGGAAAGGGGACTGACCAGGGACAAGTAAGCAAAGGGCACAGCTAATGTCAGAGACCATGGATTGGTTGTGGCTCCAAACCACATGTTATATGGCTTTCCTTAAGAGTGCCAGTTGTTAAAGTGAATGGAGAGTTTGAGTTTTTCTCTGGAAAAGGGCAAAAGAAGAAAGCCACAGGAAGTTGAAAGTACTCTTGAGAGTGTAGTTCCAGTGATCAAAAATGTAATCTAAGATGATGAAAGCAAGTTTCTTGAATGACCAAGGAAATTGACACTCCACACTGTTGAAAAAAAAAAAAAAAAAGATTCTATATTAGAGAGCTTGCTGATCTTTTGAGAAGAATAAATATCTACACATGTCTGCTTGTAATGTGAAGAGTATGAACAATCAGTTTTCCCCTCAAACTGTATCTCCTTCATCAGCTCTCTGAAAATACCCCTATTGTTGCTACCCTCTAACAGCAAATGAAAATCAGATCACTCGATGAACTGTCAAATATATCCATGCCAGGTCTGTCCCAAGACCTATGGGGAGCTATACTTTCTCTGGCTATGAAACACTGTTACAAGAATTTTGAAAACTGTTTCAACGCCTGGAAACCCAATGCTTTTGAGGCTAATAAAGTGCATCTCTCACCTGGGTGAGAGGTAACATGTGAATGGTTTAGGGTGCTCTGATTTGCCTTTCAAGGAAAGTTTTCTCAAACGAAGAAAATCTGCCCACCCTCACTAGCTACAGCTCAACCTGGCTCTAATTAGGAAAGCCCTGGGGTTTCCGTAGCAACTATGCAGGACTTTCAGGGATATGCCCAGCTCTCTGCTTGGTTGCTAAGGAAACAACAGCAGGGGGCACTGAGGAAGCTGAGCATGGCGGGTAGCTGATGCTTGTGAGACGCACATCCTGTGGGAAGAGTATTTCTGATTCCTGGACTCAGTCTGGCAGATTTCACCATCCCTTGATCACCAGTTACAAACAGCAATGAAAAGATTCCTGACTTTAGCATGAAGCCTAAAAGCATTTTCCCCTCACTCACCCATTATCAGTCCGATTTGTGTGTATGTGTGAACAACTGAGAAACAATAGGAAAAAGAGTGATTTTCAGCTTACAGATGAAGGTTGCCTCTTGAAATGTGAGACATTGGAGAGGCATCTGGTCAAAGATACTACTGTGGGAGAAGCTTTGAAAATTTTGAGATGTCTCCCATCATTTGTGGAGCAATATCAGAAAACTCAGATTGAAACAACAAAGGCAATTAGTTTCCTTTTTGGAACAAAGAGACATCTGTGCAAAGTATGCTAGCATATTCACCAAGGGCAAGTACTGTACATGAGGAAATATATTTCACCTGGACATCTCTCCCCTTCACCAAAGTTCAAAAGTTAGTCTCAAGTAAAATTATTTAGTACAATCTAAGGAAAGTGCAGATGAATTAATAGTTCCCACCCTTCTCAAAGACACAGGAAAAAGATGTGCTGTATGTTTTTGTTGTTCAATTGTTCAGTTGTTTTCAACTCTTTGCAACACCATGGACTGCAGCACGCCAGGCCTCACTGTCCTTCACCAGCTCCTGGAACTAGCTCAAATTCATGTCCGTTGAGTCGGTGATGCCTTAATTATAGTATTTCTATTCAAACTTAAAGATTTTTGGAACTGATAGCTTATGGTGAACGGTGTCGGATTTGTGATCTACAAAGATGAAGATTTAACCTCGGGACCAGGGACCAGGCTTGATCACTCAAGAGCTTCTGTGTAGCAGAATTTTATTAAAGCATGTAAAGGGAGAGAGAAAGCTTTTGACATAGACATCAGAAGGGGAAGGGAGAGTGCCTCCCTTGCTAATATTAGCAAGGGAGTTACATTCTTTTTAAATTGGCTATTACAATAAATCAAAAGAATGTCTCAAGGTTGTAAAAATTTTACCAAACCCACTCCTGAAATTTACATTTTAAGATGACAGGATTAGAACTAACAAGAGAGAGATCTTACCAGACCCACTCACATAATATGCATCCTAAGATATCAGGATTAGTCAGAAGGTTTTCAGGAAGAATAAACAGTTCTCCAGCAGGAGATACTGTTGTTATATAATCCTTACTAAGAAATATAGGGAAAAAAAAAAGTTTGTCCTTTCCTCCTCCTTGAGAATTCCAGACCCCTATCTCCTCTTCGAGAGTCCTAGACCCCTTTCTCCTCCTCAGGGACCCCAGACTTCTTGTGAACTGACTCTCTTCTAGGAACTGACTCTCTCAGAACTCTCTGAACCTTACAAATTAACAGTATCTGAATTACACAGAAAAGAAAACTGAAGTCTAGGGACATTAGTAACTTACCTAAGTTACAGAATAGGTAATTGAGATAAACTGAATCCTTATTATCTGACAATATAATCATACTACTTACTAAATACTTAATCTGTTTGTTGCCCTTTACATATGTATTCTTATTTAATCTGCATGATCATCTAAGAAAAAATGTATTATTATTTCTATGTCTTAGCAAAGGGAACAAGCTCAGAGTATAAATTATTCAAGGTCAAACAACTAGCAAGTAGTAGAACTAGGCTCAAATAAAGGTACGTCTGACTCCAAGATACAAGGACTTTTCACTGCCTGACTCAGTATCTGGGTATCTTTCATAACATGGTGGAAATCCCCTGTGCAGTTAGATATTCATTGTGGAGAGGAAAAAAAAAAAAAAGCTGACTCCATGAGGAAGCTCTTGAATATTGTTTTAAAGACACAACTCTCCCCAGTTTTTTGCCCTAGTGAGAAATTATGAGTAGTAAACATCTACCCTGTCCCTTTTATCATATATTTCCCACTCTTTCCATGACCCAATTCGAGCCTGTGGTTCAGACATTGTCACATTTTGTTCTTATCTCTTTTTTTTTTTCTGTATTATTCTTTGGTTATAATACATTATTTTTTTCTTAAAACATTTTATTTTGTATTGGGGTGTAGCTGATTAACAACAAATGTTGTGATAGATTCAGGTGAATAGTGAAGGGACTCAGCCATACATATAAATGTATTCCTTCTCCTTCAAGCTCCCATCCCATCCAGGCTGCCACATAGCATTGAGCAGAGTTTCATGTGCTATATAGTAGATCCTTGTTGTTTCCTATTAGCAGTGTGTACATGCCCATCCCCAAATCCCTAACTATCTCTTACCCCATCCTTCCCCTCTGCAATCATAAGCATAGTTTCTAAGTCTGTGTGTCTGTTTCATAAGTTCATTTGTATTCTTTTTAGATTCCACATATAAGGGATGTTATACAATATTTCTCCTTCTCGGTCTGACTTACTTGACTCAGTATGACACTCTCTAAGTCTATTCATGTTGCTGCAAATGGCATTATAGCTTTTTAATGATTGAGTAATATTCCATTCTATATAGGTACCACATCTTCCTTATTCATTCCCCTGTCAATGGACATTTAAGCTACTTCCATGTCTTGGCTATTGTAAACAGTGTTGCAATGAACACTGTGGTTCATGTATCTCTTCAGCTCATGATTTTCTCCAGATATATGACCAGCAGTAGGATTTCAGGTCATATAATAGTTCTATTTTTAGTTTTTTAAGAAACTTACATATTGTTCTCCATAGTGCTGTACCAATTTACATTCCCACCAAGAGCAGGAGAGTTTCCTTTTCTTCACATCCTCTCCAGCATTAATTGCTTGTGGATTTTTTGATGATAGACAAAGAGATGGGAATACCAGGCCACCTGATCTGCCTTCTGAGAAATCTGTATGCAGGTCAGGAAGCAACAGTTAGAACCAGACATGGAATGACAGACTAGTTCCAAAGAGGGAAAGGAATAGGGCAAGGCTGTATATTGTCACTCTGCTTATTTAACTTATATGCAGAATACATCATGAGAAACGCTAGGCTAGATGAAGCACAAGCTGGAATCAAGATTGCTGGTAGAAATATCAATAACCTCAGATATGCAGATGACACCCCCCTTATGGCAGAAAATGAAGAACTAAAAAACCTCTTGATGAAAGTGAAAGAGAAGTGAAAAAGTTGGGTTAAAATTCAACATTCAGAAAATTAAGATCATGGCATCTGGTCCCATCACTTCATGGGAAATAGATAGGGAAACAATGGAAGCAGTGACAGATTTTATTTTGGGGAGGCTCCAAAATCACTGCGGATGGTGACTGCAGCCATGAAATTAAGAGACACTTACTCCCTGGAAGAAAAGTTATGACCAACCTAGACAGCATATTTAAAAGCAGAGACATTATTTTGCCCAACAAAGGTCCATCTAGTCAAAGTTATGGTTTTTTCCAGTAGTCATGTATGGATGTGAGAGTTGGACTATAAAGAAAGCTGAGCACTGAAGAACTGATGCTTTTGAACTGTGGTGTTGGAGAAGACTCTTGAGAGTCCCTTGGACTGCAGGAGATCCAGCCAGTCCATCCTAAAGGAAATCAGTCCTGAATATTCATTGGAAGGACTGATACTGAAGCTAAAACTCCAATACTTTGGCTACCTGATGCGAAGAACTGACTCATTTGAAAAGACCCTGATGCTGGGAAGAATTGAGGACGGGAGGAGATGGGGATGGCAGAGGATGAGATGCTTGGATGGCATCACCAACTCAATGGACATGAGTCTGAGAAAGCTCTGGGATTTGGTGATGGACAGGGAAGCCTGGCTTGCTGCAGTCCATGGGGTCGCAGAGTCAGAAACGACTGAGTGACAACTGACTGATTCTGGCTATGTGAGGTGATACCTCATTGTAGTTTTGATTTGTTTTTCTTTAATAATTAGCAATGTTAAATGTCTTTTCATGTGCCTATTGGCCATCTGTATATCTTCTTTGGAGAAATGTCTATTGAGATCTTTTGTCCATTTTTTTTGAGTAGTTTGTTTGTTTTGATGCTATTAAGCATTATGAACTGTTTGTAAATTTTGGAGACTAATCCCTTATTGGCCCTATCCATCTTCAATGCAGAAGAGCCCAGTTCAATTCCATGGTTGGGAAGATCCCCTGGAGAAAGGATAGGCTCCCCACTCCACAATTCTTGGGCTTCCCTGGTGGCTTAGAGAGTAAAGAATCAACCTGCAGTGCAGGAGACCTGGGCTTTATCCTTGAGTTGGAAATATCTCCTTCAAGAGGGCATGGCAACCCACTCAAGTATTCTTGGCTGAAGAATCCTCATGGACAGAGCAGCCTGATGGGCTTCAGTTCATAAAGAATCAGACATGACCGAGTGACTAAGCACAGCACAACCATGGTTATTCACCTAAAGCAAGACATTGGAGTGTGAAGTCAAGTGAGTCTTAGGAAGCACTGCTATGAAAAAAGCTAGTGGAAGTGATGGAATTCCAGCTGAGTTATTTCCAAATCCTAAAAGATGATAATGCTGCACTCCATATGCCAGCAAACTTGGAAAACTCCATAGTGGCCAGAGGACTGAAAAAGATCAATTTTCATTCAATCCCAAAGAAGGGCAATGCCACAAAGAATGCTCAAACTACCTCCCAATCAGTGAGTTGTCTTTTTGTGTTATTTATTTTTTCCTTTACTGTGTAAACCTTTTGACTTTAAATAGGTCTCATGTGTTTACTTTTGTTTTTAATTTCTGTTATTCTGGGAAATAGATCAAAAAAAATATTGTTGAAATTTATGTCAAAGAGTATTCTGCCTATGTTTTCCTCTAGCAGTTTCACAGTGTTCAGGCTCACATTTAGGTTTTTAATCCATTTTGAGGTTATTTTTGTATATGTGATTAAAGAATGATATCATTTTTTATTTGTTTGTTTTTTAATGTGTAGCTGTCCACTTTCCCAGCACCATTTGTTGAAAAGACTATCTTTCCACCATAGTACAGTCTTATTTCCTTGTCATATATTAATTGACCATAGTGCATGGGCTTATTTCTGGGTTTTCTATCTTGTTCCATTGACCTGTGTTTCTATTTTTATGTCAATGCCATACTGTTTTTGATAAGGGCTCATCAATGAATTTGATAAAGTTGCAGGTTGCAAAATTAACACACAGAAATCAGTTGCATTTCTATACACTAACAATGAAATGTTAGAAAGATAAACGTAAAAAATTCCATTTATCATTGCATTAAAAAAAATAAAACACCTAGCAATAAAACTACCTAAGCAGATGAAAGACCTATACTCTGAAAACTATAAGATACTGATGAAAGAAATTAAAGAAGACATACACAGATGGAAAAATTTACCATGTTCATGCATTGGAAAAATCAGTACTGTTTCAAATACTGAAAATTCAGTATTTGATTGATTCAAATCAGTCATTGAATCAAAATTACTCTACTACCCAAGGCAATCTACAGATTCAGTGCAATCCTTATCAAATTACCAATGGCATTTTTCATAAAACTAGAACAAAAAGCCCAAAATTTATATGGAGACACAAAAGACCCCAAATAGCCAAAGTAATCTTGAGAAAGTAAAATAGAACTGGAGGAATCAGGCTCCCTGACTTCAGATTTTCCCTATCTCTTAACACCATCCCATTCCATATGTTGGGCCCA
This sequence comes from Cephalophus harveyi, assembly GCA_006410635.1. Lineage (NCBI taxonomy): Eukaryota > Metazoa > Chordata > Mammalia > Artiodactyla > Bovidae > Cephalophus > Cephalophus harveyi. The sequence goes on along the minus strand of SJYT01029241.1, from coordinate 548,734 downwards.
AATTTAAACTCCTAACCCTCCTCCTTCTGGCAAAAATTCTTTACTGTTTATGTTTCTCCATTTTAATTTTTAGTATTATATACACTTACAGCTTTTTTTCTCTGTGTTTCTTTTTTAATAAGCAATACCACCTGAGATAACCTGTACTTCCTTTTATCTGCTCTTCATCCTCTCCTGAACTAGTAAGGGAGCCCTGTGAAGTTGAATGGTTAGGGGAAAGGATCTTAATTTATACAGGCCTTGACCAAAACCTGGGCTTCCTGAGTGACTCAGATGGCAAAGAATCTGCTTGCAGTAAAGGAGGCCCTCATTTTATCCTTGGGTCAGGAAAATCTCCTGGAGAAGGGGATGGCAACCCACTCGAGTATTCTTGCTTGGAGAATTCCACAGATGGAGGAGCCTGGTGGGCCACAGTTCACAGAGTTGCATAGAGTCAGACACGACTGAGCAACTAGCACACTGACCAAAATCTAACTTAATGTGGGGTTGAGATGCACTGTCTGCTCCATAATGCTCATGCTATATGAAGTCAGTTAAATTCATTAAAAAATTATCTGCCATCAATCCTTATGTCCCATCCTAGGGAACAACAACCACTGGTGCTTATGGGCTCCTATTTCTAAATTCAGTTAATGATAGTATGATCAGAATTATAGACCTTATATATTAATGATAACAGGTCATAGTCTGTAATTTGGCTGTGATTTGAAATCTCATTCATATATCTGCAGTCAATTGGTTGCCACAGTTTAGCCCTCCTCTTAGGAGGAAGAAAAAAATAACATTCAGAATATTACATATTAAAATATTTTTATAACATCTCTGAGGGAGATTACTAAAGTACTAATGTCTATATATGTGCAGTCCTGTAAATATAGTGTGTCAGAATCTCTCTCCCTTTCTTTTACCTATGTATTTTACAGTTATATTTTCCCATACAAAATCTATTTTATCATGAATTATTTTGATAAATGGCATATTTACAAATGTAATCAAGCAGAAACTTGGAAAGCTATTGTGTTTTGGGATGTGACCTTTCTTGTTGTGTTCAGAACCCTGAGACCATAACCACCTGAAAAAGTCCAAACTAGCTTCTGGAAAGTAAGAAACTATTTTGGAAAAGGCCAACAGATGAGTGGAACCATCCTGGATCATCCAGCCACCATCTGGCCTGTCAGCTGATTGCAGAGGCTTTAGAAACTCAGAAAAAACAGCTCAGCTGACCTAGAAAAAAGATCTTCTCGGCCAATCCACAGCATTCTTAGCAACATAAATGGACATTGTCAAGTCTCTAAATTGTATGAGTGCTTCTTACACAGCAAAAACTAAACAATAGAGAAAGAGAGTGATAAAGTCAGGATGAGATCATAATCTAATTTTCCATGTCTATAAAATAGAAACAATTATATTTCCCAGATTCATTATAAGAAAATAAGAATAATTCAGGAGAGAGAAAAATGTATAATGTGGAATAGGCAGTGGGGAATTGCCAAAGTGATATCCTTGAGTAGGCAAGAGAGGATGAAAACTTGTTCACAAGTGGAGCTTTGAGGTTAAATTAGGAATAAAGGCAGTTCTATATTAAAAGGCAAAAGGCAGGTAGATGCCAATATATAAATATGGTGGGGAAATCTTGTGCAATATTATTAGATATCTATCTGGAAAAGTATAAAAAAAAAGATTGACAAAATCTTATAATCAAAAGCAATATGTTAGACATAAGTGAATTTATCGAAAAAAGTTGTGATACAACTATTCAGTAAAATACTAGCCAATTAAAATAGTGCATCTCCTGTCTCTTATACACATCTGGTCTCTTGAGTATGAAAATTCTAATAACTTGTATGCTTCTTTTAAGTTTTTGGAATTTTCTAAATTTCTTATGAAAAACATGATAAATAACACAGGAAAATAAAAACAATTGATGCTATTTTGATAGCAAACTAACAATAGGAAAAACAAATTCTTCTTTCCCTTTCCTTGCTTTCTAAAAGCAGATTTAAAAAACTGGAAATTTCCAACACTGGATGAAGTGCAATGGAAAATAACAGAGAACATAGAAAGTAAAAGAATTACAGAAATATAAACAAGTTAATAAAGTACAGGATCTTTGCTCTCAGGGTTGTCAAGCCCTTTCTTCTTCACCACTGTTCTGAGATATTTATGGTCTATCCTCAAATGGTCAGCAGCACTTTCCATTTCCTTACCTTGATGCTATGCTTCCCAGCCAGTAGCCTGACTCTGAGAAACAGATGCAAGCATGTGAATTCCCCAGCCCAGCAGCCCAGTTGGGAAATTTTAATTCCTTCAAGGTCAATACCATGGGAAGAAAGCCTCAGTTTATATATATAGCAGGCCTGAGCATCCTTTCCATTTCCACCTCACAGTTGGAAGATATATTTCATAATTAACATTTTATCATTCAGATGAAACTCTGCCTGTACCCACAGATTTAATAATAGAATGACATTTTGATTATAAAATAGCCATATTCAACAACAACAAAGAAATCTTAAGATCAGCTATGATCTTGAGTTACAGTATTGAATAAAATTAAATCCCTACCCTCAAGGGGTTAATATTGTGCAGAAAAAGTGTAATTTAATGCATTGGCTTTCAAATTACTTTGACTCTGATAAATACAATTTATGCCACATCCCTTACACATATATTCACATGAATATAAAGACTAAAACAAAAGTTTCACAAGACAATACTGTCTCTTATTTCACGTTGCACTCTCTGATACTTTAAAAATTACTTTGGAAGTCATGAATAGGTCACAAATCAAGTGTTGAAAAAACTGTTTTAATAAAAAGAACAGAGGATTTGAAGTCAAAGAGCCTGAAATAAATTCCCAGCTCTATGGATGATCAGCTTTGTTATCTTGGAAAATTATTTAACCTTCTTGGCATCAATTTTCTCATCTATCAAATTAAGATAATAGTACCTATCATAAAGGCAGTTCTAAGAATTGCATATTATAATATCTTAGCACAATCCTGGTACCTAGAAAACATTTGATACAGGACATTTGCTTAATAATAAGGTATTATTATTACTATTATTATTGTTATTAATATTGTTATTCAGATGTTATTATGCTGTGTGGTAGAGGATTATTTTCATGCAACATCTATGCTATTTAGACAGGTGGAAATGGGTTGTGGATATAAGCATTGATTCTGCCAAAGGGAGTTCATGTAATAGAAGCATGCAGGCACCTCACATCTATATCTATAGAAGTAGTCTATCCCTCTTTTTCATTTTTCTATTGGATTAAGAAAGATACCAACAATGCAGCATATGACTTTTAAAAAGGTTATAGAAAAGGAAAAGGAAAAAATGTGTAGTCAATGATGAGCATTCACTTTACCTGTTTTGAGGGTATTTGAGGGTGTTTGAGAACTCTTTGAAGAAAAAAATCTGGCTGATTTTTAAAAACCACTGGATCTCTAATATTTTTAAAACCCTAGAACCCTAAGGTCATGATGACTTGGGTACACAGGAATACTCTTCAAAAGGGGAAAATGAAGTTCTACTGAAGAAACTATTCTTGAACACCTAGGAAAAGTTATTTGCGGAAAATAACACAGTTTCCTGTTTCACACTGAGATACCAACTGCTCTTGCTCCTAAGACACAGTGAATCTTGTCTCAGTTCAGTTCAGTTCAGTCGCTCAGTCGTGTCCGACTCTTTGCGACCCCATGAATTGCAGGACCCCAGGCCTCCCTGTCCATCACCAACTCCCAGAGTTCACTCAGACTTGCGTCCATCGAGTCAGTGATGCCAGAATCTTGTCTACCTGCAGAATAACCCTATAATTCATCTCCCTCCAGTGCAAGAAGGTGGAGATTGGCTCTGTGTTAATTGACTGTCTAATAATTCAATATGAAAGTGATCATTAGAAATCCTTTCAAACGACTTACAATTCAAGTTGAACAGTAATGTTGAACAGTAATGTATATATTTTCTCTGTTCAACAAAAACTCATTAACCAAAATAAAAAAGAAGAAGAAAGAATGTAGAAGCTAGAATAAAGAATCTCTCCCACCCCCGCCCCCCCTTTGAAGTTATCCAATGCATTTACATTAGCCTGAGTGTGATAAATGGATGTGTCACCTCACTGAGAGATAAGAATCTCTGACCTTTCAATTCTTGGGTGAGTCATTAGGGCAAATTAAAAAAAGCAAACTTCAGTACTGAAGCTGGGAATATCCCTCTTTAGATCTCAAATTCTCTATCAGTGATCTTTCCTCTATTTGTCTCCCTCCTAGTCTTTTGCTCTTTAACTAGCTTTTTAAATCTATAATCTGGATGAATGGGAATTCATGCCTAGTGATTTATAAGGTTTACTTATATAAGGGTAAATGATCCAAACATTACTTAAGTTTCTTATCATGGCCATACGTAGTGTTTCATGATCTGGATGAATAGGACAATACCTTGGAAAGTCAGATGAGCGGGAGTATTTTAGAATCTACCAAATCAATCCATGAAGTATACTCAGTAGCTAGAAATTCTGCAAATAGGAAAACCCTAGGTTATCATCATTGTATTTTGGACTCAGAAGAACAGTTAAGCAGAATTCAATCAGAACCTCTCATTTTCAATGAGGATAGAACATCAAGAGGACCAGAACACCTTGTCAAATGTCACAAAGCTAGTTGGTGGCAGACCAGGCCTCCTGATGCTTGGTCTAATGCTCCTCTAGTGATACCATAATTTCAAACCTGAGGAAGAATTTCACTTGCTTCTTTGATTCAAAGGAATCTGGATGGATTTCCCCCCAATGTTTTTATGATAATCAAGAAACCACTGAAATAACCAAAACAACAGCAACAACAATAACAGAATTTCTTCACACAGGGAACTATCTTGGAAAAGAAAAAATACAAAAGCAAAGGATGCATATAGATTATGTCTCCATGGAGGGAGAAGTACTGTTCAGAGGCACTAATTTCAAGAAAATTAAGATATTATCATGTGACTGGATAAGATATAAACAAATTATGGTTTATGGATTTCATCTGAAGTCAGAAAAAAATTTAAATGTCACTCCATATGTTTGTGAAGACCTAATACCTACATGTTTATCAAACATGCAGAAGGGATATTTTTTGCTTTTGTCTTTTAATATTTAATTAGTTATATTGATGTCTACCCTATTATTATTTCTCTCATGGTTGAAAAAATACAGGCAAATATGGAAAGAGATGTAAAAGGAAAATTAGTGGTGGTGTGTAGAACAGGGAACAAAGAAAAAGCAAAGTGAAGAAATGTGAGTAACTGAAAAGTCATGTTCAAGTTCAGATTTTGAAGAGACTTATGTCCTGTTTTATTGAATTATCATGTTATTCTTCTGATAAAACTAAACAAAGACTGTTTTATGGGCTTGCATTTTCTACCCAAAAAAGTAGCTATTTACAACCTGTTAACTTATCTCTCTAAATCTCTACTCACTTCAGCCTCCATACTGTTTTCTGGGTAAAATCTTTGATTCATCATTTGCTAAATAAGAAATGGTAGGGACCTAAGAGAAGCAGAAGATATTAAGAAAAGGTGGCAAGAATACACAGAACTGCACAAAAAATCTTCACGACCCAGATAATCACAATGGTGTGATCACTTATCTAGAGCCAGATATCCTGGAAGGTGAAGTCAAATGGGCCTTAGGAAGCATCACTAAGAACAAAGCTAGTGAAGGTGATAGAATTCCAGTTGAGCTATTTCAAATCCTGAAAGATGATGCTGTGAAAATGCTGCACTCAATATGTCAGCAAAATTGGAAAACTCAGCAGTGGCCACAGGACTGGAAAAGGTCAGTTTTCATTCCAGTCCCTAAGAAAGGCAATGCCAAAGAATGCTTAAACTACCACACAGTTGCACTCATCTCACACACTAGTAAAGTAATGTTCAAAATTCTCCAAGCCAGGCTTCAGCAATATGTGAACCATGGACTTCCAGATGTTTAAGCTGGTTTTAGAAAAGGCAGAGGAACCAGAGATCAAATTGTCAACATCCACTGGATCATGGAAAAAGCATGAGAGTTCCAGAAAAACATCTATTTCTGCTTTATTGACTATGCCAAAGCCTTTGACTGTGTGAATCAAAATAAACTGTGGAGAATTCTGAAAGAGATGGGAGTATCAGACCACCTGACCTGCCTCTTGAGAAACCTATATGCAGGTCAGGAAGCAACAGTTAGAACTGAACATGGAACAACAGACTGGCTCCAAATAGGAAAAGGAGTACGTCAAGGCTGTATATTGTCACCCTGCTTATTTAACTTATATGCAGAATACATCATGAGAAATACTGGGCTGGATGAAGCACAAGCTGGAATCAAGATTGCCAGAAGAAATATCAACAACCTCAGATATGCAGATGACACCACCCTTATGGCAGAAAGTGAAGAAGAACTAAAAAACCTCTTGATTAAAGTGAAAGAGGAGAGTGAAAAAGTTCGGTTAAAATTCAACATTCAGAAAATGAAGATCATGGCATCTGGTCCCATCACTTCATGGCAAATAGATGGGGAAAGAGTGGAAACAGTGGCTGACTTTATTTTGGGGGACTCCCAAATCACTGCAGATGGTGATTGCAACCATGAAATTAAAAGACACTTACTCATTGGAAGGAAAGTTATGACCAACCTAGACAGCATATTAAAGAGCAGAGACATCACTTAGGCAACAAAGGTCCATCTAGTCAAGGCTATGGTTTTTCCAGTAGTCATGTATGGATGTGAGAGTTGGACTATAAAAAAAACTGAGCACTGAAGAATTGATGCTTTTGAACTGTGGTGCTGGAGAAGACTCTTGAGAGTCCCTTGTATGGCAAGGAGATCCAACCAGTTCATTCTAAAGGAGATTAGTCCTGGGTGGTCATTGGAAGGACTGATGTTGCAGTTGAAACTCCAATACTTTGGCCACCTGATGTGAAGAGCTGACTCATTTGAAAAGACCCTGACGCTAGGAGGGATTGAGGGCAGGAGGAGAAGGGGATGACAGAGGATGAGATGGTTGGATGGCATCACAGACTCAATGGACATGCGTTTGGGTGGACTCCAGGAGTTGGTGATGGACAGGAAAGCCTGGCGTGCTGTGGTTCATGGGGTGGCAAAGAGTCGGACATGACTGAGCAAACGAACTGAACTAAACTGATCGATTTTCATATATTTCTATTTATATTGTAAATCTATATTCAATTTGGAATGTCTTTCTCTTTTCCTATGACAAATTGACCTTCCTTCAAAGCACAGGGCCTACTCACTTCCTCTAGCCAACTTCTGTGCTGTGCTGTACTTAGTTGTATCTGACTTGTTGAGACTCCATGAACTGTAGACCATCAGGCTCCTCTGGCCATGGGAATTCTCCAGGAAGAATACTGGAGTGGGTAGCCATGCCCTCCTCCAGGGGATCTTCCCAACCCAGGCATCAAGCCAGGTTTCCAGCATTGGAGGTGAATTCTATACCATCTGAGCCACCAGGGAAGCTCAGTCCCACCCTAATCCATGTCTATACAGCATTTTCCCATATATTTTAATAATACTTGACATATTTTCTTAGTTGATGTATTTATTTCTATTGATAGAATACAAATTCCTTAAAGTTAGAGATATATATAAATAATCATCCTTTAATATTCTTTATACATGGTTACTCTATGTTTATTGAAAGTATTTATGTATATTGTATTTTCTGCAAGAGAGAACAGATTTCAGATCTCCTGACTGATATTGGAATGCAGTTCTCTTTATTGAACTGCACAGATTCCTTAAATCTCCAGCTTTCTTTCACAGTGCTTTCTCACCCACCCCAGCTGGAGTGGTCATGCTCTAGTGACTCCAGATGGTTGGAGTGGGCATTGGGCAGCTGGATGGGGAACGTGCCTTCCATCTGATTGCACTCACCATGGGTGGGCAGGTGCCCTCTGTCAGGAAGGCTGCAACCAGAAGCCAAATGGGTAAAGGCACCGAGGTAAAGGCAGCAAACAGAAATTGCCATGCCAGTTCCAAGGTGGACCTGCGCTAAGAAGACTTGATGCTGTTGACCTTAAGGTAACTGGTCTTCCCATTATACAGGTCATTTTCATTATCATCACCTAAGGGTTTGGCTTCTTCTTCAGATACATTTCCTTTCAATTTCATAACCAGATTGAGAAATAAGTCATCAAGAACCACAATGCCTTATTGAGTCAGGAGTCTGGAGTGCTACCAAATTCTCCTTAGGTGGTAGGCATTTATAATGCTACAGACTATGTCCAGATGGGCAATTACAGGTAAACAAAGGAGGTAGAAAAGCCAGCTTTGTCCAAATCAGGAGAATTCTCAGAAGCGCTGATCAAGCTCTTTCAAATCTGGAGATTTCCCTGATGTGTCTGACCATTCTCACCACTTCCAAGCCACCGATATTGCTCCCTGGATATTGTAAGATCCTCTCAACTGATTTCTTGCTTTCTGTGTTTATATCTCTTTGTATTTTCCTCATGGTAAAATTTCTTTTTAAATTGAAGTCAGTTCAGGTCACTCCAAAGTACAAAATTCTCCAATGGCTTCCCATTTCCTTCTGAGTAGATTTCAAAGGACTTGCAATGATCTATAAGACCCCAAGTAGGTAAGCTCCCCTTATCAGAACCTCATTTTCTATTTTTCTCTCCCTCCCTTGCTTTGCTTCAGTCCCACTAGTGTTCCTATGGATCCTCAAAAATTTCAGTCTTTGCACTGCTGTTCAGTTTTACCAACATTACTTTTTCTCTAGCTCTATCTGAGAGAACCACATAATGATCATTTACTTTTTTCAAGCTTCACCTGATCACCCTTTATAAAATCAAAGCACTCCTCCACAGGACCCTACTAATCACTCTTCCCACACTATTTTTGTCTGTAGTATTTTTACTTGTTGGCATATATATTTTGCTGATTTATTATTTTATTGTCTGTATTTTTCCTGTAGAATGCATGCTCCAGGAAGGCAGAATTATTTGTGCTTTTCCATGCCCTCATCTCCAGTGCCCAGAGCAGTGTCTGACACAAGTAAGCAGTATCTTTTAAATGAACATAAGACATTGAACAGATTAATTGCATTATCTACTGTACATGCAGTCTTCTTTTCAATAGGAAAAGCATTATTCATAATCCTTATAAGCCTTTTATTCTTCATCAGTAGCCATATTCTGTGCCATGTAACTCTGCTTTACCTCCTATAACTCTTTAATAGTTGGTTAGACCAGGGGTGGGCACATGACTCAAGGGAAAATCATTTATAGACTGCTCAATGGTCTGGATGGAAAATTCTAACCTAACAAGGATGACAGTGATTAGCCAGGTCTAGAGGATCTTTCTCTTAGGAATCTTAGGTAGGAAATAAGAGAAGAATTCCTCAGATGGAGAAGAGAGGAACTACAAAGAGGGGAAAAAAAGTGAGTTCCATAGACATTAATGCCCTATAATTGAGGGCAAATAACACTTGCTATTGAAGGAGTAATTCAACTGTGAGGATTTTCTAGAGTTCTTTGATACTCCTGTCTTTCCTACTATTGTGTGTAACCTAACAATAAACCCTTCCAAACTGAAAAAAAAAAATTGTATAGTCTCTATTCCTTGCCTAAATCAAGCAATCTAAGATTACCTGGCTGCAGAGGAAGACTGATTGTCAAAGTACTGCTCTATCCTATGTAGAATGATCTTCCAGATTTGTTTCTTAATAATATGAAGAAATATTGAGTACATACTACATATCAAGAACAGTGCTAATCACTTCATATACTAGCTAATAACACTAGAGGCATGTGTGTATAAGAATTCTGGAGTCCGCAAGATGTTACACAAACATCCAAGTCACTGTTTTCGTATAACTAGACTACCAAAATGACTTTCTAATTGATTGCAATGAATTCTTGTTTACATTCTTGTCTCTGTATACACTGTAGAGGAAACACATAGAAAGGCACATTAATGAGAGTTATTTTTGAAAAAAAAAATAGTCAAGTTATAGCAATCTTCTGCTCAAAACCACTCAGGGCGTTCTCATCACATTTAGAACTAAATTTAGGCTCCTTAGGTAGCCTAACCGAGAAAGGTCCCCGGTTCTCTAGTTCCTGCCTTCCTTTCTCCCTCACGTGCTCCCAGTCTTTCCTTCTTCTGATCTTCAGTCACCTCACTTCCACTTCCAGGAGCTCCTTAATTTTGCCTCAGTCTTCTTGTCTAGCAGCCTTCTCATTAATCATGTATTATTAATAGATCAAATGCCACCTTTTTAGAGAAGATTCTTCAGTCACTCTCTAGATTTACACTGTCCAAAACTGTAGTCGTACTGTGGTATTGAGTACTTGAAACATGGCTACTCTGAACTGAAGTGAATTGCAAATATAAGTGTAAAAAAAACTCTGAATTTCAAAGACTTAGTATGAAAAAATAACAGAATATATCTCATCAATATTACATGTTGAAGTGATGATGTTTGGCACACATTGGGTTAAATAAAACAATATTGAAAATTATTTCACTTGTTAAACTTTTAATTGGAGGTACTCTAAAATACCTTAAAATGTATATGGGGCTTGTATTATGTATTTCTATTAGACATAATAAACTGACCTATACCATTACTCCTGTTCATTTTCCTCTTAGTACCTATGCCTTTCTCAAATTAGTTTACTTGTATGTTTGTTTTCTGACTCCATCACAAAAAAAAAAAAAAAGTTCCAGGAGGGTTGTGACTTTGCTATGTTCACTGCTATATTTTTTAGCACTGAAATAGTGACTGGGAGATAGTGAATACCAAATAAGTTTTGTGGATGATTGGTGAATACAAAAATGGGGACTTTTTTCATCAACTCTACTCTCCTTTCAATGGATTCTGTTCAGTTGGGCCCAGGTATCTTCTGAGTAATAATAATTCTTTTATATTATGACATTACTATTTATGTAGATCAGGAATCAGCAAACTTTTTCTGTAAAGGACCAAATAATGAATATTTTAGATTAGAAAGACAGACTGTCACTGTCACAACTATTCAAATCTGCAGCTATGGAGCAAATGCAGTCAGAGATAATACATAAGCAAATAAGTATGGATGTCTTCCCAGGAAAACTCTACAAAAACAGATAATGGGCTGGATTTAGCCCATGGGCAGTCATTTTCTGGCCTCTAATATAGGCAGTCCAAAGATAACATTTTGACAACAAAGACTTTTGAATAAATGCATGCATGCTAAGTCGTTTCAGTTGTGTCCAACTCTTTTCGATCCTATGGATTATAGCCTGCCAGGCTCCTCTGTCGCTGGGTTTCTCCAGGCAGGAATACTGGGTTGGGTTGTCGCTCTTCTCCATTTGAATATATACATACATATATATGAGCTTCCCTGGTGACTCAGATGGCAAAGAATATACCTGCCATGGAGGAGACTCAGGTTCAGTCCCTGAGTTGGGAAGTTCTCTTGGAGAAAGAAATGGCTACCCACTTGTCTTCTTGCCTGGAGAATTCCATGAACAGAGGAGCCTGGGAGGCTATAGTTCATGGAGTCGCAAGGAGTCAGACACTACTGAACAGCTAACATACATAAATATATTTACATGTCTGTATGTATATATTTATATTTATTTATCTAAAGTAAGCTTGCAATATACAGTGCCATGGAAAGTACAGAATGAGCATAACATATCACAAATCCTCACTTATATATTAGCTGTAGAAATCATATCTATAAGTATTTATATAAAATTCTTAATAAATGTGTAGATAGCCAGGTCATATCCCAAAAACCAAACATTAAGAGTAATGGCTCTTTCTATACTGATATACTGAAAATATTGAGTTGCCTATGCAAAAGCTATGGAAATTGGACATTTGACTAGGAAAGAAAGCTATCCATCCAACTTAAGTACAATAGAGAAGAAGATACTTTATTCTCCCAGGCAAAAGTCGAAAAGCGAAAGTGAAAGTAGCTCAGTTGTGTCCGACTCTTTGTGACCCCATGGACTATGTAGTCCATGGAATTCTCCAGGCCAGAATATTTTCCCTTCCCCAGGGGATCTTCCCAACCCAGGCATAGAACCCAAGTCTCCCACATTGCAGGTGGATTCTTTACCAGCTGAGCCACAAGGGAAACCTAGGCAATAGTAGAAGAAGCTTACCTAGAATTCTCCTGAAATCTTTTGAAGAGACTGCATCTTTGTGCAGACTGATGATGCAAATAAAAATTCTCTAAGATGTTTAGTACAAAGTAATAAGTCTTCAAGAGAAGTTCTTTCTTAAACTATCTAAATCTGAACTTTCATACTTCCCATTAGGTAAATTTAATATTTCCTCACAAAACATGCAATAAGGAAGTTAAGAGTTATGCCGTTTGAATTTGACTGACTCAGTGGACTGGGTTCAGCCAGTAACAAGATTGTGATTTCAATATTTTAAACTCAGATGTCAGAAAATCATATGTCTTTGATTTCTCCAACATGTAAAATTACCCTCAATTTTCTAATAGATCCTGAGTATGAGTGCTTTCCAGAGAGAATTATAAATTCTCCAAAGAACAGGTAAGATTCAACTATTTTAGAACCAATGATCCATTTCATAAACTTATTAAATTTGTCACCTAATTAAGGAATATTGTCAGCCATTCCTCAAGAGCTTGCTTGACCTGATGGTTTCAGTTTTCTAGACATACTCTTTCCCTTAGTTAGGAGGGTGGGAGGGAAACGAGAGATGAGCTACAGCTTAAAGCCAACCTTTCTGTTAGCCATATTCACTTTCCATATTTATTAATGTGCAAAGCCTACTCTTTCTTCCTTCCTCTCTAAGGTGTTCCCTTTTATTATCTTTCTCACTGCTGATGCAGCATCACTCCTGCGGTTTTTCCAGGAAAGAAAGGTGATTATCAGCTGAATGACAATTGGGTTAAACAAGTCCATACTGGAGAGCCAGCTGCTGAAATTTGACATTATAACTACCACTTACTGTGGCATTTCTGGAGAGGAACTTACATAGGATCATTGAAGTCATATCATTAGTGCATGTCTGCAAAAAGGACAAGGGGATGAAAAGTGGGGAAGAGAGAGAGATGAATGAATAATTCTTTGTGTGGTGCTTTACAGTTTTCACTGCAATGAATATACATACATGATTTGGATAAAATATTGTGAGAGGGTGCCCCCATTCATTTATGTGTCACTTCCATACATAATCATCTGGTTACACAGAATATTCTCTGTTAGAATGACCAAAATGGGAGAATAAGATGGAAACTCAATGGACAAAAAATAGAGAATAATAATTAAGATTTAAGGCAAGTTGACATGCACTAAAACCACTCTGTGGGCAGCTAGGACCAGGACCAAGGACTTCACTTCTGTTACTATCCCAGAAATTTATTTCTCTAGAATTTAGGATTCAATTCTAGTGGGTAGAGAAAATTAGGCAGGTTTGTGTATTGTTTAGCTAGATAAGCAGGGGGTGGATAACAATCAGCACTGTGAGGAAAAACCTTTATTCAGTGATTCTGCTTGCATAACAGGACCTAATTCTCTGTGTGGCATGAATCCAAACCATAGAGTCCCTATTAAAAAAAAAAAATCAAACTTGAAATTGTGAACCACAGGAATTTAAGACAGCTCTGCTTCTTTCTTTCTGATACCTAATCACCATTTTGGACTTTGGCAGAGAAGGAAAAAAAAAAAAAAAAAGCAGACAAATCAGAAAGATGAGGAAGAGGAAAACATGAAAGTGGAGAATTTCCAGTTGTTCAGATCTACTCAGAGTCTGGAGAGCAGAATTACACTTCAAAAGATAACATAGATTTCTTTTTCTCATTCTTGATCTTTTAGTTCAAATACTTACTTTTGACATTTGTGTGTGTGTGTGTTCCTTCCTCCCATACCCCTGCTCTCATCATCTATTGCTTTTCCTTCTCCCTTTGAATATTTTTCTGTGGCCTCAGACCTGCCAAGGACCACACAAGTACTTTAACTCCCTTCCCAAACTGCCTATTCCACCCTGCCCCAATTCACCCCACTCTACCTATAGAGTCAAGTACTACTGACGTTTGAGGCAATCCTAAGGTTTTACTGATTTCCACATTCATTCCTAATTTGTAAACCACAGATTTCCCTGGGTGAGGCTTCTAAGCAGTCTGATCATTTTTCTCTTTTAGGAGCTTTGTTTTTGGAGCACAGGGTGAGAGATGGAGGGGTCCTGACAGAGATTTCAGCAGCCACCTTTTAAAACAAAGTAAGTGGGAAAAAAAAAAAAAAACACTCTCTATTTCTCCCACTTTTCCTACAACTTACATAAAGTCCTTGTCCAAGAAAATAATCAGGCCCTTACAAGAAATCATTTCAAACCTTCTATGCATCTTTGTGTAGCAAGGTGAACAGCCATTAAGAGGTACACAGCTGGCAGAGTCTTATTCCTCACTCTGGCAGACCCAGCATATAGTGGGAGGGGTGTGAATGAATGAAATTTAATGTGACTTTATTTGGAAATAGAAAAATACCAGTGTGGTGGGGAAATGTGGAACTTTGCAAACTGTAGGTAGATTGGGAAAATATTTCTCTTCTACTTTGAGTGTTAGATGAGTGCTTCAGAAGCTAAGCATTTCTAAAAACTACCTAAGGCATATTGGGTATACCTATAGAATAATAATTTTAGAAAGTGTTTTTAAAAATGATTCAAGGAAGTATTTAAAATTAATTAGTTTAGGGGAGAATGAATACATGTATATGTATGGTTGAGTCCCTTCTTTGTTCACCTGAATCTATCAAAACACTGTTAATTGTCTATGCCCCAGTACAAAATAAAACATTTTTAAAAAGGAATAAAATTACAATATTTTAGACATAAAATCTGAATAATATATCAAAAATAATGAAAATAAAACAATGTAATTAAAAAAAACAATCATTAAACTTTATTTCATGCGGATGTGAAATAATTATTTAACAACTAAAATACATTGAGAACATATTGTATGCCAGACTACCAGACTACCAGGGCTTCCCTGGCAGCTCAGTCAGTAAAGAAACTGCCTGCAGTGTGAGAGACCCAGTTTTGATTCCTGGGTTGTGGGTTGGGAAGATCCCCTGAAGAAGGGAATGGCAACTCACTCCTGTATTCTTGCCTGGAGAAGTCCATGGACAGAGGTGCCCGAAGGGCTGCAGTCCATGGAGGTCACAAAGAGTTGCATCCAATTGAGTGACTAACATGCATATGGATGTGAAATATTTATTTAACAATTAAAATACATTGAGAACATACTATATGCCAGACTCAGTTTTAAGTGCTGGAGATATAGTTGTGAAAAAAGTAGTTTCTACTTCACAATGCTTGGTGGAGAATTTCCCAAGAGACAAAGTCAGGAGTGTGAGAGAAGGAGTGCTATAAAGTGATCTGAGTCAGTTTGGTCATGTATAATATTTAGGTCATTCTCAGTAGGTAAATGTTACCGCTGAAGAAGTCTAAAATTGTAAAGGAAAAGTTGTATCTTCACAACCTCACAACAGCAATTTACCTGGTTATCATGAACAAAGAATGCAAACAGGACTAGGGAGCACCTCAAAAATCACAGTGATCTTGGTTTGTTTCCAAGGCAAGCCATTTAACATCACAGTAATCCAAGTCTATACACCTTCCACTGACTCCAAAGAAGCTGAAGCTGATAAGCTCTATGAAAACCTAGAAAACCTCCTAGAACTAACACCTAAAAATTTTTTTTTCTACTCATTATTGCAGATTGGAATGAAAAAGTGGGAAGTAAAGATATACCTGAAGAAACAGGAAAATTTGGCCTTGGAGAACAAAATTAAGCAAGGCAAAGGCTAACTGAATTCTTCCAAGAGAATGCACTAGTCACAGCAAATATCTTTTTTCAACAACACAAGAGACTGCTTTACACATGGTCATCACCAGATGGTCAATAGCAAAATCAAAGTTATTAAATTCTTTGTAGCTGAAAATGGAGAAACTAGAACAAATAATTTCATAATTTGTATGGAAATACAAAAAAACCTTGAATAGCCAAAGCAATCTTGAGAAAGAAGAATGGAAAATAGATCAATGGAACAAAATAGAAAGCCCAGAGATAAATCCACGCACCTATGGACAACTTATCTTTGACAAAGGAGGCATGAATATACAATGGATTAAAGACAACCTCTTTAACAAGTGGTGCTGGGAAAACTGGTCAACCACTTGTAAAAGAATGAAACTAGAACATTTTCTAACACCATACACAAAAATAAACTCAAAATGGATTAAAGATCTAAACATAAGACTGGAAACTATAAAACTCGTAGAGGAGAACATAGGCAAAACTCTCCCTGACATACATCAAAGCAGGATCCTCTATGACCCACTTCCCAGAATATTGCAAATAAAAGCAAAAATAAACAAATGGGACCTAATTAAACTTAAAAGCTTCTGCACAACAAAGGAAACTATAAGCAAGGTGAAAAGACAGCCTTCTGAATGGGAGAAAATAATAGCAAATGAAGCAACTGACAAAGAACTAATCTCAAAAATATACAAGCAACTCCTGAAGCTCAATTCCAGAAAAATAAATGACCCAATCAATTTGAATCAGTTCTAATGAGGTGGATGAAACTGGAGCCTATTATACAGAGTGAAGTAAGCCAGAAAGAAAAACACCAATACAGTATACTAACGCATATATATGGAATTTAGAAAGATGGTAACGATAACCCTGTATGCGAGACAGCAAAAGAGACACAGATGTATAGAGCAGTCTTTTGGACTCTGTGGGAGAGGGAGAGGGTGGGATGATTTGGGAGAATGATATTGAAACATGTATAATATCATATATGAAACGAATTGCCAGTCCAGGTTCGATGCATGATACTGGATGCTTGGGGCTAGTGCACTGGGATGATCCAGAAGAATGGTATGGGGAGGGAGGAGGGAGGGAGGTTCAGGATGGGGAACACGTGTATACCTGTGGTGGATTCATGTTGATGTATGACAAAACCAATACAATATTGTAAAGTAATTAACCTCCAATGAAAATAAATAAATTTATATTAAAAAAAAAATAGAATCTGTATACAGTCAGCAGAAAGAAGACCTGAGGCTGACTGTGACATAGAACATTAGCTTCTCACAGCAAGATTCAGATTTTAAAGAAAACCAAGAAAAACACTAGGTCAGCTAGGTATGACTTAAATCAAATCCCATATGAATTCACAGTAGAGGTAACAAATAGTTTCAAGGGACTAGATCTAATTAACAGTGTGCCTGAAGAACTATGAACAGAAGTCTGTAATATTGTACAGGAAGTGGCAAACAAACTACCCCAAAGGAAAAAAAAAAGCAAGAAGGTAAACTGGTTACCTAAGGAGGCTTTACAAATAGTGGAAGAATGAAGAGAAGTGAAAAACAAGGGAGAGAGGGAAAGGTTCATTCAGTTAAACACAGCATCTCAGAGAACAGCTAGGAGAGACAAGAAGGTCTACTTTAATGAACAGTGCTTAATAACAGAAGAAAACAAACAAACAAAAAAGGTTAAGATCTCTTTAGGAAAATTGGAAACATTGAGGGAGCATTCCACCCAAAGAAGGCATAGCAAAGGATAAAAGTGGTAGAAACCCAGTAGATGTTGAAGAGATTATGAAGAGATGGAAAGAATACATGGAAGAACTGTATAAAAAAGATCTTAATGAACTGGATTATGATGATGATGTGGTTAGTCACCCAGAGTCAGACATTCTGGAGTGCAAAGTCAAGTTGCCCTTAGGAATCACTGCTGTTAATAAAGCTAGTGTATGCGATAAAATTCCAGCAGAACAATTCAAATCTCTAAAGGATGATGTCATCAAGGTTTTGCATTCATTATGTCAGCAAATCTGGAAGACCCAACAGTGGCCACAGGACTGGAAAAGGAAAATCCTAATCCCAATTCCCAGGAAGAGTAGTACCAAAGAATGTGCTAACCCTTGGACAGTTATACTCATCTCCCTTGCTAGTAAGGTTATGTTTAAAATCTTGCATGCTAGGCTTCAGCATTATCCAAACCAGGAACTTTCAGATGTCCAAGATGGGTTTAGAAAAGGGAGAGGAACTAGAGATCAAATTGCAAACATTCGCTGGATTAATAGAGAAAGCAAAGGAATTTCAGAAAAATACCTATCTCTGTTTTATTGACTACACTAAAGCCTTTGAGTCTGGATCGTTACAAACTGTGAAAAGTGCTTAGAGAGATGGGAATACCAGACCATCTTACCTGTCACCTGAGAAACCTGTATTCAGGTCAAGAAGAAAGAGTTAGGACCCTGTATGGAACAACTGATTGGTTCAAGATGGAGAAAGGAGTATGATACAGCTGTCTGCTGCCACCCTGTTTGTTTAACCTACGTGCTGAGCACATCATGAGAAATGCTGGGCTGGATGAGTTATAAGCTGGAATCAAGATAGGTGGGAGAAACATCAACAACCTCAGATATGTGGATGATATCACTCTAATGGCAGAAAGTGAAGAGGAAGTAAAGAGCCTCTTGATGAGGGTGAAGGAGGAGAGAAAAAGGACAAACTTAAGACTAAATATTAAAAAAACTAAGATCAAGGTATCCAGACACATTACCACATGGCAAATAGAAGGGGAAAAATTGGAAGTAGTGACCGATTTCCTCTTCTTGGGCTCCAAAATCACTTTGGACAATGGCTGCAGCCATGAAATCAAAAGACAATTGCTTCTTAGCAAGAAAGTGATGAAAAACCTAGACAAATCTAGTGTGTTGAAAAGTGGAGACATTACTCTGCCAACAAAGGTCCATATAGTCAAGGCTATGGTCTTCCCCGTGGTTATAAACAGCTGTGAGAGCTGGACTATAAAGAAGGCAAAACACCAAAGAATTGATGCCTTCAAACTGTGGTGCTGGAGAAGACTCCTCAAAGTCCTTTGGACAGCAAGGAGATCAAACTAGTCAATTTTAAGGGAGATTAACCCTGAATATTCACTGGAAGGACTGATGCTGAAGCTCCAGTATTTTGGTCATCTGATGTGAACAGACAACTAATTAGAAATGTCTCTGATGCTGGGAAAAATTGAGGGCAGAAGTAGAAGAGGATGTCAGAGGATGAGATGGCTGGATGGCATCACTGATGCCATGAACATGAACTTGGGCAAACTCTAGGAGATGGGAAGCAATGGGGAGGGTTGGTGTGCTGCTGTCCATGGGGTCACAAAGAGCTGGAAATGAGTGGGTAGCTGAACAACAACAACAACAAAAGTCTAAAGTTGTGAAGGAAGAGTTGTATTTTCACAACCTCATAACATGATATCTGCTTATCATGAACAAAAGTCTCAGACCAAATTCTATAGTACACCTATTTCATTGGCCAAACACTCTTGACATGAGGCACAAAATATTTCCTAGACCCACTCAGGGAGATTCAATAAAGCACAATTCTCATATGCTAAGAAAAATTAACTCTAGGTAGAAGGGCATTTTTTCCAAGGTAGAAGGCAGGGTTCTATGCACTGTAGTAGAATCTTGCAATCGAAAATACTAAATTACTGTAGAGCAAAGTGAATCAGCTATACAGATACATATACAACCACTTTTCTGGATTTCCTTCCCATTTACGTCACCACAGAGTGGAGTTCCCTGAGCTATACAGTAAATTCTCATTAGTTACCTTATGTATCATTTTATATATAGTGTATATATGTAAATCCTAATTTCCTAATTCATCCCACTTCTCCCACTTCTGTATCCATAGATTTGTTCTTTGCATCTGTGTCTCTATTTCTGATTAACAAATGAGTTTATGAACATTGTAAAGCATCCATCAGTTTAGTTCAGTCGCTCAGTCGTGTCCGACTCTTTGCGACCCCATGGACTGCAGCATGTCAGGCTTCCCTGTCCATCACCAACTCCCCAAGCTTGCTCAAACTTATGTCCACTGAACTTGTGATGCCATCCAACCATCTCATCCTCTGTTGTCCCCTTCTTCTTTTGCCTTCAATCTTTCCTAGTGGCAGGATCTTTTCCAATGAGTCAGCTCTTTGCATCAGGGGGCCAAAGTATTGGAGTTTCAGCTTTTAGCATCAGTCCTTCCAATGAATATTCAGGACTGATTTCCTTTAAGGTGGACTGGTTTGATCCCCTTACAGTCCAAGGGACTCTCAAAAGTCTTCCCCAACAACACAGGTCAAAAGCATCAATTCTTTGGCGCTCAGCTTTCTTTATAGTCCAACTCTCATATTCATACATGACTACTGGAAAAACTTTAACTTTGACTAGATGGACCTTTGTTGGCAAAGTAATGTCTCTGCTTTTTGCTGTCTAGGTTTGTCATAGTTTTTCTTCCTAGGAGCAAGGGTATTTTAATTTCATGGTTGCAGTCACCATCCACAGTGATTTTGGAGCCCCCCAAAATAAAGTCTGTCACTGTTTCCATTGTTTCCCATCTATTTGCCATGAAGTGATGGGCTTGGATGCCATACTCCAGTAAAAAAAAAAAAAGAAGAAGAAGAAGAAGAAAGAAAACTAAATGCTAAATTATTGGCAGGATTGGGCCTTCGTGGAGATCCAACCTCAGCAGGCCCATTCCTAGGTGCTGCAGAACATTATCTTCAAGGGTAACGAGAACCTCTAAGCTGTTAAACAATGTTTATATGTTAAATTCTTTAATTTCACAAAGGACAGCCAATTTCTAACATCGTGATGCAAATGAATAGGTTTCCCAAAAAAAAAAAAAAAAATCGCACTTGACATTCAGTATGTCAATCAGCAACCATCGGTTGCCAACAAGATGGGGATAACAGAAGGACTTGCAGTGCCAGATCTGGAACGAGGTTTTGACAGATAAAATTTCTGGTTGATTAGGCCATGACTGGGAATTCTTGATATTATGATAACTAACCACCTTCAAAATTCAAGTTTAGCATAACTAGAATATTTGTATTATTCCACTAATTATGCTTAACATTCTAACATAAATTATAGATCTCAAAAAATGTAGTTGGAGAGGCCACAAAGAATAGTTCAGTGTTTTGACCTGAGCAATGGAATAGAGTTGCAAATTAGGGAGAAGGTACAATTCATGGCAGATTTAGGTTTGAGGCAAGAATCAGAAATTCACATGAAATGACTTAGGAACGTCAAGTGGAGATGTTGAGTAGAAAGAAATTTAAATATATGATTCTGGAACTCATAGGAGAAATAAGTAGAGGCATGACTTTGGGGATTATCAAGTACTTCATGGTAATTAGTGTCATAAAACTGATGCAATCAGTTAAAGAATGACATGGCTAGAAAAAAGAAGAGGATCTGGGCACCAAGCCCTGGAGCCACTGTGGCAGAATGACACAAGTGGTCAGGATGACAATGATGTTGTGGTGATATGACAAAATCTAACGTGCATAGTGCTCTTGCACCAGGCACTAAGCACTTTAAGTACCTTCATTCATTTAATCCTCAAAACAATCTCATGAGTCAGATATTATTGTTCATCCTGTTTCAGATGAAGACAGTCAGAAGGGTTAAGTAACTTGCACAAGGTCACACACAGTTAATAAGACAAGGAGAAACCAATAAAGGAGAGAGGGGAGAAGCAGCCAGTGGAAAAGGAGGACAGCCAAGACAGAGTGATATCATGAGGCCAAGTGAAGAGAGTGATTCATAGAGGCAGGACAAATGTAGTGTCAAATGCTTTCAGGTCAAGTTAAAATAATTTAGAGGCACAGCTATTGGTGACCTTCCTAAGATCAGTTTTATTGGAAGGGAGTGATAAAAGCCTAATTGGAGTTGATTCAAGAAAAACTGGGAAGAACAAAAGTGAGAGAGAAAGTATGGAAAATCACTTTTAAGAGGCTTCTGCAGAGAGGGGTAAAAAAAAAAAAAAAGCAGTACATAAAGTTGGAAGGGGCAAGTTTGTATAATGTTAAGCATGCCTAGATGGGTAGGAAATTTAGATAGCACTGGAAAGAGGGTAAAAAATTGAAGAGTGGTGTCATTTTAGAAGTAGATCGGTTGAAATAGATATTATCATATGATTTCAATAAAAAGATCTCACTATGTTATGTCTTTATATTAATAATATGTAAAAACTAGTTAATATCTTAGACCTTGTGCACAGCTGGTCTCTGTTGTTCTGCTATGGATGTCTTAAATTATTAATATAAAGTTTACAAGGCAAAATAGCTAGTAAAAAATCTCCCCCAAAAAGTAATTGTGAAATTTAAAGAAATGTGTGTATTTCTCCTTAACTTTAACACTAGCCAGACTTACTGTGTCATGCACATCAATTTCAAAACTTTTATAAACAAGCAAATGTGTATAATTTTAAAATAATTGGGAATAATAAAAATCTATATGTGTAATAATGACTTCTTGCTAATTTTTATGAGGCCTTTAAAAATATTTAACCCAGAAAAGTTAAGCTATTTAAATATGAAGTTGTTTAAGGGGAAAGAAATGAAGCAGATGAGTTGAACTACAGATAATAAATGAAGATAAGGTGGATGATGTTAATTCATTTAATGGTTAGGGAAGCAAAACATAATATAGGCAGATGATTTTGTACACTGGTAGAAGTTCTCAGTCAGTTGGTTCTATTTTCTCAGTGGTCCAAGAAGAAATATCATCAGTTGAGAATGAGGGGGAGAGATATTGTGGTGATTTGAGATGTGTGAGAGAGGTGTGAAATATTTATTTAGAACACTGAACAGTGAACTGACAAGAGACAGCTGGATAACCCTAACAGTCTGCTTGAGGTTCAGTTCAGTTCAGTTCAGTCGCTCAGTCGTGTCCGACTCTTTGCGACCCCATGAATCGCAGCACGCCAGGCCTCCCTGTCCATCACCAACTCCCGGAGTTCACTCAGACTCACGTCCATTGAGTCAGGGATGCCATCCAGCCATCTCATCCTCGGTCGTCGCCTTCTCCTCCTGCCCCCAATCTCTCCCAGCATCAGAGTCTTTTCCAATGAGTCAACTCTTCGCATGAGGTGGCCAAAGTACTGGAGTTTCAGCTTTAGCCTCATTCCTTCCAAAGAAATCCCAGGGCTGATCTCCTTCAGAATGGACTGATTGGCTCTCCTTGCAGTCCAAGGGACTCTCAAGAGTCTTCTCCAACACCACAGTTCAAAAGCATCAATTCTTCGGTGCTCAGCCTTCTTCACAGTCCAACTCTCACATCCATACATGACTACTGGAAAAAGCATAGCCGTGACTAGACGGACCTTAGTCGGCAAAGTAATGTCTGCTTTTGAATATACTATCTAGGTTGGTCATAACTTTCCTTCCAAAGAGTAAGCGTCTTTTAATTTCATGGCTGCAGTCAAGATCTGCAGTGATTTTGGAGCCCAAAAAAATGAAATCTGACACTGTTTCCACTGTTTCCCCATCTTTTTCCCATGAATTAAAGGAAAATTATTATTTGAAATTGTAGGAAGTGCTACAATTGAAGCATTGCCAAGAAATCAAGATGAAATACATGCAGAAATCTGAAGTGTGAGGCCAGAACAAAATGCAAAATTTCAAAGTAAGTGGCCATAACGTATGAGTGATTTTGGTGGGACATGTGATCTGCAGTAGGAAAAAAAGCACAAACTTGGAGAAATTTTACATCTTGCTCCTCAGGATCACCTGGAAAAGGCAGTGAAGTGTCAACAGACAGATTCTAGGTATGGAGTGAACCAGGGGATGAGGAGAGAAAGGCTACCTTAAGGGAAGTTCTGTCCCAGTTACAAAAGCTGCAGCCAAAAGTCCCATCCAGGGAAGCAGTCTTCATAAAACAGACCTAAGAGACAGTCCTCCGTCTATCTCTTTCCATGAAGAACGCCGAGACTGGAAGACAACTGTGCTGCCCAAGTTGAACTGGGGCTTTTCCTTTAGTTTTCTTTCCCTCAGGGATGGTTGAAACAAGTATCAGGTAGAAGCAGAAGAGGCAATGTTAGCCAAGGAAAGAGGAGAGAAGGACCAGCTAACTTCTCTAGCTCTGTAAGCCAACTGTACAGGGAGGCCGTTGGTGGAGAGAAGATTTGTCATGAAAAAAATTTTAGACTTTAGTGACTTATTCGTGACCTGAGACAGTGTTTATGAGCTACAGTAACCAAGGGTTCTCTGCTAGTAAACAGAAAACATAAGCGTCATGGAGCTAAACCCTTCTACCCCACCTCCATCACACACATACACTTTTTTTTTTTTAACCCAAGTTCATGGAAGAAATATTTTCTCTATGCAATAAATATTAAAGCCATAGTGAAAAGTCAAAACAAGTCCATGCCTATTCAATATGTTAGTTATGCAAATTTTCACATCTTATTTATTTTCTTACTCTTCTATTAATGTAAAAAATGCTAATTTACACATATAAGGTTACTGTGACGAGTGAACACATATTGGTGGTTCTGTCAGTGAGTTCTGGATGTTCAAATCAAAGATACAGAAATTGATACATTTTAAAAAATAATACTTGACAGATACTATAGTGAAGGGGAAGGACCTATAGCATGAAAGGTGTGCTAAGGTGAAGAACCCACCACACTAAAACGCAGGGAGGTTTAATGTTTCAGTCGTCAGTTTTTTTGAACTATGGAAATTATGTCTTCCCATAATTACTGCAGTATTCTGATGTTTCAAAATATTATATATATTGGTAAATTGATCTGGTCTTTAAGTGATAAAAATCAAACAGTGACAAAGGAAAAATCTGGTGGTTGAAATGTTTGCATCATAGTTTGGATTTCTTTTAAAAAAATGTTAATATCTTCAACTCACCTTTTAAAAAATTTAAATATTTTCACCCCAAGTGATAGTCACACACTTTATCACTAAGTTAGACCACTAGAACAAGGAACATGCAATCTTAGATATGGTCTATACTGACATGCTGGGGGCAAAAAAGGAAGTTTATGTCATTTGATAATAGTTACAATTCCCTATTTCCTTTAAAAGCACATTAGGATAATGAATTGTAGATTGGCCAACAAGTAATTCTGGAAATAAAATTGTGTGGATTGGCCTTGGGATATATCTACTTTGTTTGCATACCTGTTTTTCTGCTATTATTGATCACAATGCATTATTTTCAGTTTACATTCTATCTCACAAAGTAATCAAAACCATTATATTTCCTGTCTCATGGATCCTCTTTGGCTTACAAAAAAATTGTTTCCTAATCCTTCTCCTTTAGCAGGTATGTGTCAGGAACTGTTTCAGACTCTGCACACCTGTCATTTCACCCACATATAAAGCAAATACCTGCCCCAGACATAAATGATAGCATTTGGTCCTTCACTTTGTGTCACTGATATTTCATAATGTCCAGATGGTGTCTTTTGATTTCAAAATTGCTAGTGCTTTATTCTGAGTTATCTCTAAGGAATCGCTTTGTCATTAACATTTCACAAGTTTCACAGTAAGAACATGACCTGAACCCACCCAGGGAGTGCACTGATCCAAGGGGTGTCACTTTGAATCATTCCTCTGGCAGTTTCTTCTTTTCCATATAAGCAAAGATTTTCTTCTTTTTTTACTGAAAAATATTATTTAAATTTTTTCAGGGGGAAAATAATCAATTACTTTCCTAGAAAAATCGCTATGCTTCCTTCTGTAGTCATACAAAAACATCAATGCCTTCATACTACTGCTTGAGAATAACATCTGCAGTCCTATAAGATCCATTTTCCAGAAATTCATCATCATACTTGGTATTTGCTTTTTTATGCTGAAACCCCTTCAAAATAATATCAGTGCACTCACAGATATACTTGTAGCAGCATATACTGAAATCCTGTTCAAGTTTGTCTAATTATGTGTTCTACTCTTCAGTATTTCTAGTTTTATTAATCTTTCCTATTTCCAAAAGACATACTTGAGGCTTTTGTCCATTTTTTTGAGAATTCTGGGCACACTGCACCACAAAAGAACTGCAAGTCTAACAAAAGCAAGCATTAACATGGAAATACAAAGACGATATATTGCCTGAAATGAACTATACCTTGTTAACTGAATTTCAATGGAGTTGAACTTCCCAAAGCAGATCCTGAATGCATGTTCAGACTCTTAAAAAAATAAATGTGTCTGTTTTAAGTATCTATCACAAGTTTACATTTCAAATTTGTGACATGCAAGTGAAGAGAATTGTTTCATTCCTGCATCTTTCCACCTTTAGGTCACATTGTGAAGACCATCAATCATCAGTGGACACACTCTGTGATGCACTAGTTTATAGCAAACACATATCTCTGTCCTTGTGAGGCTGTGTACATGTGTTTGTGTGCATATGCATTTGAGATATATGCATAGAGGTGGATGGGTTAGAAAAAGAGACCTAATAAATTGAGAATAAAGAAATATGTTTTAAAATTTAAAAATAAATATATAAGTAAATTTAAAATTTTATTTTTATTTTCTCATTAGTGAGAAAACTTCAAAGGTGACTAGATTTGAAGTGCTATCTCCCACTCTGAAATAATTATGGAACTTAACGCAAGCAGGCCAAACTAGGCCATCTTGCCTGAACCACTAAGACATTATTTTAGGTACTATAACCCAGGCTTAGAAAGCCATCAGGAAATGCTACAGTCTGTGCTTTACATGTGTAGGTGTACACTAGCATATTTATAGAAGAAAATTATTCCTCCTTTCTTCCACTTAGTCATCTTTGTCCAGCCACTGCTGTCTCTCAGATTATTGTAAGAGCCTGCAAATTAGACTCTCTGCCTTTCTACAACATATTCTCCAAACAAAAGTCAGAGTTGCCCCATGAGAAAATAAATCATATTACATTGCTTCTACTTTTAAAACCTAAGCACATATAGGGTTTATATATATACATATATATTTTTATTATATATGACTATTTATTGTTAATATATAAGTATCATATATGTGCATATGAATAGGCTTATCATGTGCAATGATACACATACACACATAATATATGTAAACACACAGAAGCTGCTCATCTACTTCATCTCATCACATGAACAGTGTTTCTGTTTACTCACTGTGTTCTAGCCAAATGAGCCTCCTAGAACATCCTGAGACTTCTATCTCAACACCCTTGCAATTTCCTTCATTTAATCTAGAATATTCACCTGTCTATTTATGTGCTTTGCTTCCTCATTTCCTTCGGGTATTAACTGAAAAGTCACCTTATCTGTATAATCCTTCTTAAGTACCCTGTTAAAATTTTTATCTTCCCCTCTACCTCTGTATTCAAGAGCTTTCTTGCTTGCTTTGTTTTACCCCATACAATTTACTTTCACCAATTGCTACACATTTGATTTATTTATTTATTTTTTGGTCCATCTACCTTATTATAAGCTTTATGAGGCTTGGATTTTTATCTGTCTTTTTCACTGATGTATCACCCAGATATGGATTTTTATTTGGCAAATAGTAAGCACCTTATATTTTTTGAATGAATAATGATGGAGGCAGGAGGAAGGATCTTAGAATGAGCCAGCTTAAATGAGTAGGAAGCAGACCTCTCAAAGAGGCTGGAGATACATAGTGAAAATTAGAAAACAAAAAGAAGGTGCTTTTTTATCAAAGAGAATTCCAGACCAGATGGCAAGTTTCATAACTGAACTGTACACATGAAGCATTTAACCTTGGGTACTTTCTCTTTGAACTATAAATATATGACTTGCTAGTTTTACAGTCTTGTTTCACATGATGTAATTCCCCTTAGTTTTACGCAAATAGTAAAATCAATAAACCCAAACTATTGAGTGGTAGTCATTTGAAGGAAAACTCCCTGCCCACCTCCACAAAGTTCCACATAGAAGGGGCAGACCTGTGTCAGGGGAGAGTGTGTGCTGGGATCTCCAGGCCATGAGTATTTAAGTGCTGACAGAAATGTTTTGGAGCAGTGGTCAACATCATAGACTGTTAGCAGACAGAAGACGTGCATATGTGTGTGTGTTTTAAGTCACTTTAGTTCTGTCTGACTCTTTGCAACCATATGGACTGTACCCAGCCAGGCTCCATGGAATCCCAAGGATTCCATGCGATTCTTCAGGTAAGAATACTGGAGTGGTTTTCATGCCCTCCTCCAGAGAATCTTCCAGACCCAGGGATCCCACCCGCATCTCTTGTCTCTTGCATTGGCAGGTGGGTTCTTTACCTCTAGCGTCACCTGGGAAGCCCCAAGTGAAAGTGTTAGTCACTTGGTCCTGTCCAACTCTTGGCAACCATTCCCTTCTCCAGGGGATCTTCCTGATCAAGGAATTGGACCCGGGTCTCCTGCATTGCAGGTGGATTCTTCACAGTCTGAGCCACCAGGGAAGCCCGAGACGAGATGATCCTCTCTCATTCCTAAATGGACTTGTTGAAGGAGATCCTTGTGGGAAAGAGGAAAACTGATTCTTGGGATATAGGTATGTGCAGAAACAGATCTTCAAAAAATAAAATGACTTGTTTTCTTAGTCTTTTAATTCTTGATGTTCAATTCTTTAATTCTTGATTCTTGGTGCTTGTTCTACAATTCCAGGCCACTCTTTGTAATCAGCTCATATTTAACACAAACATTTATGGGCCTCAATTCCCCAATCTACAATATAGGCACAAACATTCTTATGTTTTAACATATCTCAATTTATATGTCTTCCGATACTCTTGACTCCCTGGATTTTACATGATTCTCAGAGCTTACTGAATCTAAATTTTAGCAATTATTAACAGTGGCTTTTCTTTCATCTGCTTGAAATTTATTAGGAATTCTAGTAAAAGAGAATTAGGAGAGAAGAAGTTCTATAAAAGAACTCTTGTGATCTCTGCAGACTATTCTTTTTATTCTCTATGCACAATTCTATAGCCAAGAAGAAAATATTTCCCCAAAGAAAGCCAGACTGATATGGGTATTTTATCCTCCTCCCTAATGTCTATATTTTCTAAGACTATTTCATGTTTTAAGAAATGAGAAAAGGAAAAAAAAAAGTTTATGTTGGTTTGAAATAATGTGTGGAATTTTGTCATTTAGAAATGAAAACATCTTCAGTTCTTTCAAGGACTCTTTGCCTAACCTTTGTTCAAACCTAACTAGAAGAGCCCAAAGTCTGGACATTGCTATCTTTGGAAATATTGTCTTGCTGGGTGAAGTCACACAATATTGCAAATGTTCCATCGGCGTGTTGTTTCTTTCCCCTACAATAATTGCCTTTCTTTTAGATTTCAGTGTTTCCCTTTTGTGTTTACGATAACAGAGGGATGCTTTATTGCATTTCACCAGGCCGGTTGCCATGGTGATCAGCAGTTGCTGTATGCTGTAAAAATAACCCTCCTTCCTTGATAGATTTCACTTGAGTGAAAATAACCCTTAAAAATAGGTTGAAATTTACATACTAACTCTTCCAGCAGGTTCAAGGGGGGAAAAAGAATGAATTACATTGTGATTTGACAAGCTATTAGGCTAGAGGCTACTGAATGAGGTTTGAACAGTGAAGTTTGCTTTAAACCAATGTGAAGCCCACCAAAATTCAGTATAGAATCATCAAATTTCATTGGGTCTTTCTTCATTAGTGTTGAATGATGGCTAAAAAGGTATGTAAGGGAAAATTAAAATTTCTGTGAGCATTACAGATTGTAAGAGCTGGGGACTCAAGGATATTACAGGTTGGTCTAGACCAGAACATCAGTTCTCAAACTGTGCCCCAAAGGACACTGTTCCAGAAAATGTAAATAATAGGCTAGTCCAGACTATGTTAATAAAATGATTTGTGGTCAAATATATTTGAGAAACATAAACATACTGTACTTAAGACATAGTATCATGTCACCATCTCTGA
Organism: Cephalophus harveyi; assembly: GCA_006410635.1. NCBI lineage: Eukaryota > Metazoa > Chordata > Mammalia > Artiodactyla > Bovidae > Cephalophus > Cephalophus harveyi. The sequence goes on along the minus strand of SJYT01029241.1, from coordinate 518,981 downwards.
GATATTTTAATGCAAAATCCCAGTTATTTGTATTTAATAGACATTCCAACTTTATTTAAGCATGAATATTCTATTTATATCATTTATGAGAATTCTACTTTGGGAAACCTTTTAGATCCTTTAAATTCTTTTATTGTACAGTTCTAAATAATTTCATGATGATATTTTAGCAAACTAGAGGAACTTCTACTAACTAATTTTGTCATGTTTTTCTCAAGAGAAAGAAAAAGACAAAAACAAAAATCAGGGTAAGGGGTAATGGTAGAGTTGGTATAGATAAACTGGATAATGATATAGAGGAAAATATATGATCATGGTGTAGTCTCATAGCAATAAACAGATAGTAGAGTCAAATGTGTTTCAGAACAAAATTAGAATTAATTTACACACCTACCTTATTAGTCTGAAGTGAATTTGTTGTTGCTGTTCAGTCACTCAGTTGTCTCTTTGCAGCCCATGTCACTCCTTCAGGTCAGTTCAGTTGCTCAGTTATGTCCAACACTTTGCAGCCCCACAAACTGCAGCATGCAAGCTTCCCTGTTCTTCACCATCTCCCAGAGCTTTCTCAAACTTATGTCCATCAAGTCAGTATGCTATAGAACCATCTCGTCCTTTGTCACCCCCTTCTCCTCCTGCCTTCAGTATTTCCCAGCAGCAGGATCTTTTCTAATGAGCTGGCTCTTCTCATCAGGTGGCCAAAGTGCTGGAGCTTCACCTTAAGCATCTGCTTTTCCAGTGATTATTCATGGTTGATTTCCTTTAGGATTGACTGGTTTGATCTCCTTACTGTCTAAGGGACTCTCAAGAGTCTTCTCACTCCTGGCAGAAGAGGTCATAACCTAATGATTCTTGTACCCCTGAAGTTTTATCAGCTGTGATGGATTAAATGTTATCATTCTACATGTATCCAAAGATAGCAATAAATCATAACATTTTATATATTTATTTATGTATGTGAGTTCACACCTCACATACATTGAATTCAGTTCTCAGTGATCAGAAGAAGAGCTTTATTTCCCTTTAACTTTGACACCCTACCTCACACCATACACAAGAATTAATTTGAGATGGATCATATAAAACTGTAAGAGGAAAACATAAGGGAATTCCTTTGCAACCTTAAATTAGGTAAAGATTTCTTAGGATATAAAAAGCAATATACCCACAACTTAAAAATAAATAAATTGGAATTTGTCAAAATTAAAAAAAAAAAAAAACTCTGTCAGAGGACATAATTAAGAAAATGAATAAGCAAGCCTCAAATTGAGAAAACTATTTGCAATACATGTATATGAAAATGGGCCCACATCTAGAATATATTTTTTAAAATGTACAAATCAACAAAAAGATAAATAAGACAAACACCCTATTAAAAATTATCAAAAGGCTTGAACATATATTTCATGAAAGGAAGTAGAGGTTTGGCCATGTGAAATGGCCAACTTCATTATTAACCAAGATAATGCAAGTGAAAAGCTTAGTGAAATACCATTCAATACACATTAAAATGAATAAAATTAAAAAAAAAAAACAACTACAACCGCAAGTGTTGGCAAGGATACAAGAAAATTGGACCTCTTATTTACTGTTGGTGGGAGTTTTAAATCACTTCCCACTTGGAAAAATCTTTAGCAGTTTCTTGTACAGTTGAACATATATTTAGCCTATGATCCAGCAACTCTACTGCCAAGAGAAATATAAATATATGTACACAAAAATACTTGAAAAGGAATTTTCATATGGGGTGTATTCTTTATAGTAAAAAGAACAGAAGTAACTTGTACATACATCAAGTGCTGAAAGTTAAAGCATTGTACCCTTTCTACAACCGAGCATTTGACGTTGTTGTCACTCAGTTGTGTCTGACTCTTTGCGAACCCAAGGATTGCAAGATGCCAGACTTCCCTGTCCTTCACTATCTTCTTGTTTTCTCAAACTCATGTTCTTTGAGTTGATGATGCCATCCAGCTAACTCATCCTCTGTCGTCCCCTTCTCCTCCTGCCCTCAATCTTTCCCAGCATCGGGGTCTTTTCCAATGAGTCAGCTCCTTGCATCAGGTGACCATAGGGAGTTTCAGCATCAGTCCTTCCAATGAATGTTCAGGGTTGATTTTCTTTGAATTGACTAGTTAGAACTCTTTGCTGTCAAAGGGATTCTCAACAGTCTTCTCCTGCACCACAATTCAAAAGCATCATTTCTTTGTCATGCACCCTTCTTTATGGTCCAACTCTTCCATCTGTACATAACTATTGGAAAACCCCAGCTTTGACTATATGGACCTTTATCAGTAAATTGATGTCTCTGCTTTTTAATATGTTTTCTAGGTTTATTCCCTTCCAAGGAGCATGCATCTTTTAATTTCGTGGCTGCAGTCACCATCCACAATGATTATGGAGCCCAAGATAATAGTCTGCCACTGTTTCCATTTCCTGTTTTCCCCATCTATTTGCAATGAAGTGATGGGTCTGGATGCCATGATCTTAGTTTTTTGTATGTTGAGTTTAAGCCAACTTTTTCAGCCTCCTTTTTCATCTTCATCACGAGGCTGTTTAGTTCCTCTTTGCTTTCTGCCATAAGGGTGGTGTCATCTGTATATTTGCAGTTATTGATATTTCTACTGGCAATCTGATTTCAGCTTGAGCTTCATTTAGACTTGCATTTCGCATGATGTACTCTGCATATGTTAAATAAGCAAGGCAACAATATGTAGCCTTGACATACTCCTTTCTCAGTTTTGAACCAGTCCATTGTTCCATGTCTGGTTCTAACTGTTGCTTCTTGACATGCAATTGAGTATTATCCAGTAATAAAAAGAATTGGACTACTGATGCATGCAATAGCACAAATGAATCAGAAACACATCAGGTTGAGTGAATAGGAGCCAGGCATAAAAGAATACACACCACATGGTTTAATTTATATAAAGTCACAGAATAGACAAAAGTAGCCTATCGCAAGAGAGATCAGAATAGTGATTGTCTCTGAGAGATGAGGCATTGATAGGAAAAGAAAATTTCTGGAGGGATGAAAATGTTCTGTATTTTATCAGGGTGAATTATATGATTATATGAGCGCATGCATTTATCCAAACTCATCAAACTGTAAGGACTTCCCTGTAACTCAAACGGTAAAGAATCTGCCTGCGATGCAGGAGACCAGGGTTTGATCCCTGGGTTGGGGAGATCTTCTGGAAACGGTAATGGCAATCCACTCCAGTATTCTTGCCTGGAGAATTCCATCGACAGAGAAGCCTAACAGATTACAGTCCGTGGGATTCCAAAGAGTTAGACATGACAGAACGATTAACACACATTCATCAAAATGTACACTTAAAATTAGTTCTTTTTCCTCCACATAAATTGCATGCCTATTAAAGCAGAAATAAAAAGTTAACTTGTTTTTTAAATTTTATGTTTCATTCAATGACCTGGATTTCTTTCTCAGTGCTGCCCCTTCAGTTTCATGAACTACAGAGAGTGGAATAAATGAGTTCACACAGGTGGTGTCTCCTTTGACCAATCAACAGAAGGAGAAAATCAGTAGCTTGAATTTTAAGGTGGCCATCATTTTGGAACCTGATGTTTATTTTTGAATGTTTGCCTTAGAATCCCAAGAAAGAGGAAACAAGTAAAGCAAGAGGGCTTTACCATTTCTGACTTTGTTCACCTGGTATATTACATTTAAAGTACAGTACTGATGTGTCTTTTTTCTTTAATGTTCTTTCTTCTTGGGGGAGATGAAGGGACTCTGAAAGAGGAATAGATACAGCCTAGAGTTTTTCCATGATATTCAAAAGCAATAATTTTTCAAGATATGCAAAATGAAAACCCTAACTTTGCTTTTCATTTTCTAATCTTTATGTGGATTCAAATAAAAAATTGATTGTTCATTTCTCTTTTATTGGAACCAAGTATTTTGATTTTATTGAAGTATAATTGAGATATAGTATTATATTAGTTCAGGGGTACTGCATAATGATTCAGTATTTGTATATATTGTGAAATGATCATCACAAAAAGTCTAGTTGATATCCATCATCATACATAGTTACATTTTTTTATTGGGATGAGAACTTTATTCTCAGCAATTTTCAAACATGTAAATGCTATTATTTTCTATTTTGGAAATTATAATGTAATCTTCTATATAATCCATAGTCTCTGGTTTTTCCTTTTTTATTTAGAAATTTATTTTTAAAAGAGAATGAAATGATTCTGTCTAACTTTCTTGACAGCAAGGATTGTTCCATATTCATCTCCACAATGACCACACAAAGAGCAATGGCTTATTCAAAGGAGACTTCTAATATATGCTGATTGAATGAATACATGGATGGATAAAATGGATGCTTTAAAAGTGTCCTATATATTACTAAAAAAACAATATTATCATGATTCTAGTAATACCAGGGTTAGCATTGTATATCTGTAATTTTACAGGGGTATTTTTCTTTATGATTCTCCCTAGAGAATTACTAGTGGATCTGTTCTTAGTATTTCCACTAGCATGAGGCATGCTAAACTAAAAATTATTCTTGGTTTTAGCTTTGTGTAAGTGCAGAAAGTGAAGAGCAACTAAAAAGCCTCTTGATGAAAGTGAAAGAGGAGAGTGAAAAAGTTGGCTTAAAGCTCAACATTCAGAAAATGAAGATCATGGCATCCGGTCCCATCACTTCATGGGAAATAGATGGGGAAACAGTAGAAACAGTGTCAGACTTTTTTTTTGGGGGGGGGGAGGGGGCTCCAAAGTCACTGCAGATGGTGATTGCAGCCATGAAATTAAAAGACATGTACTCCTTGGAAGGAAAGTTATGACCAACCTGGACAGCATATTCAAAAGCGGAGACATTACTTTGCCAACAAAGGTCCGTCTAGTCAAGGCTATGGCTTTTCCAGTAGTCTTGTATGGATGTGAGAGTTGGACTGTGAAGAAGGCTGAGCAACGAAGAATTAATGTTTTTGAACTGTGGTGTTGGAGCAGACTCTTGAGAGTCCCTTGGACTGCAAGGAGATCCAACCAGTCCATTCTGAAGGAGGTCAGTCCTGGGTGTTCTTTGGAAAGAATGATGCTAAAGCTGAAGCTCCAGTACTTTGGGCTCCTCATGCGAAGAGTTGACTCATTGGAAAAGACTCTGATGCTGGGAGGGATTGGGGCCAGGAGGAGAAGGGGACGACAGAGGAAGAGATGGCTGGATGGCATCCCTGACTCGATGGACGTGAGTCTGAGTGAACTCCGGGAGTTGGTGATGGACAGGGAGGCCTGGCATGCTGCAATTCATGGGATTGCAAAGAGTCGGACACGACTGAGTGACTGAACTGACTGAAGTAAAATTTATTTATGTTCCTATCTGGAGTGAAGTTTAATAAATAAATGTTGATAAACCATTGACATGTGCTAAAAAACTGGCCATGACTTCTGTTAGATTTTGAGAGGGAAAGGATCATGGTAAAGAGCAATATTTTTAACTGAATGCAATTAGAGAAAACTTATTTAAATGTGAATTTCAACTTTACATTTGGGGTTTTTACTTGCTCCCATCTCTTGACTATTTCCATTTGCTTCTTTTTTATTTTCCCTCCAGAAAGTAAGAGGTAAAACAATATGACTTGTATTTTTGTGAGTACATTTTTTTTTTAAAGTAAAGATTCTATTTGTACTTTTAGGTTGTGCTTGGAGAGAAACAAACCCTTTGCAATGAAAGGCAAAGACAGCACATTTAAGCATTTAATGCTTGCATCTTGATGATTTCATTATTGACTTCTATTAAGCTCTCTCTGGGCTAAGAACCAAACTCCCCTACAGCTCTACAAAGCTGCATTGCTGGATCTATTTGCTATTAAGTTTAAATCCTCATTTCTCCCCATGACACGCTTATTGGCTTGGGATGACTTCCTCCTGGTCTTATGGAGACATCTGCAGATGCCGCATTAAGCTTCCAACCCTCATTCTGTCTACTCCCTCCAACAGTACTTTGCTGAATCTCTTCACTCACTTATTCTTGTGTGTGTCTCTGTCTCCTCTTTCTTTCTCTCTCCTTTCTTCCCCCTCTCTCTGTCTCTCTGTATGTCCCTCTTCTCTGCTATCTCACTCACTTCCCCACTGGTCTTAGAGACCATTCTTAGTTCTGAAACAGAACCAAATTCTTCTTGCAAGGTGAGTGAAACCATCAGAAGTAATGAGATTATGATTAAAAGTACACCTTGAAAGTATCCACCAACCTGTCATAGAAATCTTATCTCTGTAGCTAGTCTTACCAATCTAACCTTTCGATTACTATTCTCAGTTCATGACTAGAAGTATATATAACTCAGTAATGGAGTATGATATACACAACCCTTTGTTTGATATAAACAACATTTGGTACCATTCAATGTCCAAAGTCTCTTTTGTGGAATCCTTCTTGGCCTCCCAGGTGGTTTAGTGATAAAAATTCTGCCTGCCAATGCAGGAGCCACAGGAGATGGAGGTTTGATCCTTGGGTTGGGAAGATCTCCTGGAAAAGGGAAAGAGTATCCCAGTATTCTTGCCAGGAAAGTCCCATGGACAGAAGAGCCTGGTGGACTACAGTCCCTGGGGCCAAAAAAGAGTCAGACACAACTGAGCATGGATGTGCACAGCCTCCTTATAAAGTAAATTTTGTCTGGATCTAACTTTGTCACTGGAGAAGGCAATGGCACCCCACTCCAGTACTCTTGCCTGGAAAATCCCATGGATGGAGGAGCCTGGTAGGCTGCAGTCCATGGGGTTGCTAGGAGTCGGACACGACTGAGCGACTTCACTTTCACTTTTCACTTTCATGCATTGGAGAAGGAAATGGCAACCCACTCCAGTGTTCTTGCCTGGAGAATCCCAGGGACGGGGGAGCCTGGTGGGCTGCCATCTATGGGGTCACACAGAGTCGGACACGACTGAAGCGACTTAGCAACTTCGTCATTTTTACTTTGACCTATGTTTTAAGCTGACTCAAGCTACTCTAATGTATGAAGTCTTCAATGTCAGGGGCTAACACAATAACAATTGACTTCTACTCGGGTAGTAGTCAAAGAAGACATTTGTGGTTGACAATTGGCTTTTTCCACACTGGAGATTTGGGGATTCAGATGCCCAATATTGCAAATTTGCTACCCCTGCTCATTGAGGCCTGGGAATGTTCTGCTTTCAGTTAGCAGATGTGGAAAGAAAATAAGAAGACAGCTAAATTGCCTCTCAATGCCCCCCCACCCTGATGTGACATACATCACTTCCTCTCATGGTCATGAAAATGTGTCATGCAACCTTAGCCAGATGTAAGAAGAGCTGGGAAGTAGTGTCTCAGTTGGGGCAGTTGTATCCCACTCACAATTACTTACTATAGAAAGGAGCAAGAGTGTTCAGTGGACTGCTGGTCACAATCCATTTCTGTAATTCAAATAAATTTAAAAAATATTTATTTAATGTCTGCTTCGATCCTAGACTATTTAAAAAAAATTATTGATTTATTTTTCTGGTTGCACTGGGTTTTCATTGCTGTGTTCAGGCTCTCCCTAGTTGTGGTGAGCAGGGCTACTCTTCTTTGTGGTGCACAGGCATCAGTCTTTCCAAAGAGTATTCAATATTGATTTCCTTTAAGATTGACTGGTTTTTATCTCCTTGCTTTCCAAGGGATTCTCAAGAGTCTTCTCCAGCATCACAGTGTGAAAGCATCAATTCTTTGGCACTCTGCCTTTTTTATGATCCAGGTCTCACATCTGTACATGACTACTGGAAAGACCATACCTTTGACTATATGGACCTTTGTCAGCAAAGTGATGTCTTTGTTTTTTAACACACTGTCTTTGTCATAGCTTTCCTGCCAAGAAGCAAACGTCTTCTAATTTCATGGTTGCAGTCATCATTCACAGTGGTTTTCCAACCTAAGAAGAGGAAACCTGTCACTGCTTCCACCTATTTCCATTCTATTTGCCAAGAAGTGATGGGGTCTGGATTCCATGATCTTAGTGTTTTTGAATATTGAGTTTTAAGCTGGCTTTTTCAATCTCTTCCTCCCCTCTCATGCCTGACTTAACCTTAATCTAATAGCATTTACTGAGTGCCTCTCTGTGTGTAAATTAGCAGAGTCAGTGACAGTGCTGAAGATCCACCTTCAGCTTGTTAATGATCTTTCCAAAGGATCTGGAGTCCTCTTTATGCAAAATGGACTGTATACCACTCATATATCTATGACCTTCCTACTGAGTGTCAACATAAATCTCTGGGGGCAACAAAGAGCAACTGGAAAAATACCACCCAGCATATCAGTGCTCCAATAATGATCTCTCTCACCCATGCTCACCCACTGGCCAGAATATTTTTTTGCCTCAAGGTTCCTCCTTACCAAAACCATAAAATTGAGCCAGATAAGGTTCTTCATTTCTTCCAGTAATATCCTATGTTTGTTTACACATCTGACATCAAAAGTCATTATTCTGAAATCAGGGAGTGAGGAGGAAAAAGAACATTTCTATAGATAACGCATCATATGTCTAGCTTAGTAACCAGAAGTAGCAGAAGAGATCCCCTTTCTTTGGAGACTGGTAATAAAAGTATCACATAGAGATCTACTCTTTCAGAAATTAGAGTAAGAATATTTATAAAATCCATCTATCAGATCACAACCCTCAAACACTTCATACTAAAAGTTAAAGGCAGACAGTGTGTCTGGTATTACTGCGAAGACATCCAGCTTATTTGTCATCTTACACTTAGTTTTCAGGCTCAGCTCAGTAGAGAGACAATTGACATTGCCTTCAAATTTCAGGGTATGAACACACACACACAGACATTCTGCCCAATGGTGGGGTATGCCACTAATGGATCAACTTTGTTGCTGAGTTTGACCGCCAGCTGCCCGACACAGCAATTACTCCTCTAAAATGCCTAATTTTTCATAGGGCATTAAACATGGTAGCAGCTCTTGGCCAGATGTGTAGTTGTCTTAAAGTAATTGTGCTAAAGTGAAGATAGAAGAGGCCAAACTTTACTGAGGGAAAACAAGCAAGAGTTCCAAAGAGGATGTTACTTTTCCTTCAGACAACATAAAGCAGTTCTCAGAAACTTTAGAGGAAGAGCTCTAGAAATGAAGAGGACTTCTATTTTGAATAGCAAGGGAGATTGTCAATCCAACAGCTGACCAATTCCTAACCTTCTGGGATCCATAGTTCCCACAGACTTCATCTTATATTCCTAACAGTATTTGGAAAGTTCTTTGGGAGGACTGTAGGTTAATTGTTTTTCTATTTTGAATAATGCTTATTGGGATGTTCTAAGAAAAGAATGAGGTATATAAGATGTCTGACAATTTCAGTTTAAAGTATAAAGAACCCTAATTTATAACTTCAAGCCTTGTTTAATAATAGCAATAACCATAATTAAAGAAGTATCTATTATGTGTAAATTATATAAAGTCTCTCTATATACTAACCCATTGAGTTGTTATATAATATTTATAGGTCAGATGTCTTGAGACTCAAGACAGCGTGAAAATTTTTGAAGGCCAAACATTTTAACTGAAACTTAAAGTCTGAGCTTTTATTCTAATGCCTAGAGCTTTTACTATCATTCTTTCCTCTTTCTTTTGTTTCATTTTAGAAAATTGTTTTTCTTTTGTGTAAAGAAGAAATGAGAAAAGGGTATATCTAGAGAGTTAATTAAGAATTTAAAGAATACAAAATTAATATCACCTATTATGCTCATCAACTGGCAGTTAAGACCACTTGACCTGAAATGATTTGTAAAATTTAAGCATTTTTTAAAAAATTAGCATCTGAAAGTTATATCAAAACCAAAAGACTGATTACTGCAGAGGGAAATTGAGTATAAGAAATGGTTAACTATGTAAGATGGTGGAGGAATAGGATGGGGAGACCACTTTCTTCCACAAATTCATCGAAAGAATATTTGAATGCTGAGCAAATTCCACAAAACAACTTCTGAACGCTAACAGAGGACACCAGGCACTCAGAAAGGCAGCCCATTGTCTTCAAAAGGAAAGTGAAAGTGAAGTCGCTCAGTCGTGTCTGACTCTTTGCGACCCCATGGACTGTAGCCTACCAGGCTCCTCTGTCCATGGGATTTTCCAGGCAATAGTCCTGGAGTGGCTTGCCATTTCCTTCTCCAGGGGATCTTCCCAACCCAGGGATCAAACCTCGGTCTCCCACATTGTAGACAGATGCTTTACTGTCTGAGCCACCAGGGAGGTCCTCTTCAAAAGGAAGTAGGACAAAATATAACAAACAAAAAGAGAGACAAAAAAGTTAGGGACAGAGATCCATCCCAGGGAGGGAGTCATAAAAGAAGAGTTTTCAAACACCAGGAAACCTTCTCACTGGCGGGTCTGTGGGGAGTTTTGGAATCCCAGAGGGCAACATAACTGGGAGGAAAAATAAATAAATAAATAAAACCCATAGATTATGTGCCTAATGGCAACTCCCAGCAGAGAAGCAGCCCAGACACTCGCAACCGCCACCAGCAAGTGGGTGCTGAACAGGGAGGCGGGGGCTGCATTGCTTAGGGTAAAGACCGGGACTGAATGCCCTGAGGGTAATCTGAAGGAGCTAACGTGAGGTAGCAACCCAAACTGCAGAATAGCCAGAGAGAGAGAGAGAGAGAAGAGAGAGAGAACTTTCCCGCTAAAAGCCCTAACCTAAGGTACTGCTGAGCTGCTCACAGAACAAAGGACTGAGCAAATACCAGATGAGAGCTAGCCAGCAGCAGACTGGCCCATCCCCTGATGGAGGCAGGGAGACAGGCAGGTGGCAGCCAGAGCCGGAAAGGGGAAAACTCAGCCCCAGAGATGGCATCCTCCACCAAACTGCAAGCAGGCTCCCAGTTGCCAACCAAGTCTTCCTGGGATCCTGTATGGGTGACATCCTCTGGGAGGGTTGCAGTCAGAGATTAGCTCCCCAGAAGAGACACATGTCACACCTGAGAAGGTTCTCCCACTATGCACCCAGGAAACTGAGTGGCTGGGACGGATGAGGTGAAAAGACACATCGCCCACCTAAGGAGAGTGTGCTCACCAAGCACCTGATTTCCTGAGCTGCTTGGACCTGGGAAGGGCACAAAACGCAGGCCCAACCGAGTCTGCACCCTTGTGGAGTACCCAAGAACCTGAACCTGGGCAGCTTAGACCTGGGAAATGCATGCAACCCAGGGCCCACCTCAGACAATTCCTGGCAGAGCAACCTGGAGCTTGAGCACTGTAGACCGGGAAAACACACACGCTGTGAGCAGGGGCAAACCCAGTGTGGCCAAGACACTGTGAGAACTCCCCATGCACACCAGTGATATTTGTCTGCAGTGTTCGTCCCTCCCCACAGCACGATTGAACAAATGAGCCTAAATAAGTGACCACCTTCGCCCCCTTGTGTCAGGGCAGAAATTAGACATTGAAGAGACTTGAAAACAGAAGAAGCCAAAATAAACAGAGGGAACCACTTTGGAAGTGACAGGTGTAACAGATTAAAACTCTGTAGTTAGTACCGACTACATTGGAAGAGGCCTACAGATCTTGAGAAGTATAAGCTGGAACAAGGAACTCTCTGAAACTGAACTGACCCCACACTGCCCACAACAGCTTCAGAGAAACTCCTAGATATATTTTTACTATTATCATTAATTTTTCTTTTATTTTCAAGTTCTTTACTACTCCTTTAATTTTCATTTCTATAACTTATTACCTTGCCAAAAAAAAAAAAATCCTATCTTTTAAAGCAAACCTCATATATATTTTTTATCTTTGTGATTTTTTTTTGTTTCTTTTTAATATTGTATTTTTAAGAGTCTAACCTTTACTATAGATTTTTAATATTTGCTTTTTGGTATTTGTTATCAATTTTGTACCTTTAAGAATCCAATCTTCAGTACCCATTTTTACTTAGGAATGTGATTAATGGCTTGATCACCCTCTCCCCTTTTTGACTCTCTTTTTTCTCCCCTAGGTCACCTCTATCTCCTCCCTCCCCCTTCTCTTCTCTACCCAACTCTGTGAATCTCTTTGGATATTCCAGGCTGTGGATAACACTTAGGGAACTGATTACTGGCTAGATCTGTCTCTCTCCTTTTGACACTCCCCCCTTCTCCTCCTGGTCACCTATATCTCCTTCCTTCCTCTTCTTTTCTCTATGTAACACTGTAAACTTCTCTGGGTGTTCTAGGCTGTGGAGAGCACATAGGGATTTTATTACTGGCTAGATTGCTCTCTCCCCTTTTGATCCCCCCTCTTCTTCTCCTGGTCACTTCTATCTCCCTCATCCTTGTTCTCTTCTCCATGTAACTCAGTGAATCTTTCTGGGTGTACCTCATTGTGGAGAATCTTTTCTGCATTAACTTAGATGTTTTATCATCAGTGCTGTATGGATGGAGAAGTCTTGAGGCTACTGTAAGAATAAGATTGAAAACCAGAGGCAGGAGCCTTAAGTCCAATACCTGAAAACACTTGAGAACTCCTGACTCCAGGGAACATTAATTGATAACAGCTCATCCAAAAGCCGCCATACCTACACTGAAACCAAGCTCCACCTAAGAGCCAACAAGTTCCAGAGCAAGACATACCAAGCAAATTCTCCAGCAACGTAGGAGCATAGCCCTCAGATTTAATATACAGGCTGTCCAAAGTCACGTCAAATGCATAGACATCTCAAAAATCACTACTGGACACTTCATTGCAATCCAGAGAGAAAAAATCTAGCTCCACCCACCACAACACCAATGCAAGCTTCCACAACCAGGAAACCTTGACAAGCTACTCATCCAACCTCACCCACAAGGAGTAACCTCCAAAATAAAGAGGAACCACAAACTGCCAGAATACAGAAAGCCCACCTCAAACAGCAATCTAAGCAAGATGAAAAGGCAGAGAAATACTCAGCAGGTAAAGGAACATGATAAACGCCCACCAAGCCAAACAATAAACTGTGGAAATTCTGAAAGAGATGGGAATACCAGACCACATAACCTGTCTCTTCAGAAATCTGTATGCAGGCCAGGAAGCAACAGTTAGAACTGGACATGGAACAGCAGACTGGTTCCAAATAGGAAAAGGAGTACATCAAGGCTGTATATTGTCACCCTGCTTGTTTAACTTATATGCAGAGTACATCATGAGAAACTCTGGACTGGAAGAAACACAAGCTGGAATCAAGATTGCCGGGAGAAATATCAATAACCTCAGATATGCAGATGACACCACCTTTATGGCAGAAAGTGAAGAGGAACTAAAAAGCCTCTTAATGAAAGTAAAAGAGGAGAGTGAAGAAGTTGGCTTAAAGCTCAACATTCAGAAAATGAAGATCATGGCACCCGGTCCCATCACTCCATGAGAAATAGATGGAGAAACAGTGGAAACAGTGTCAGACTTTTTTTTGGGGGGGGCTCCAAAATCACTACAAATGGTGATTGCAGCCATGAAATTAAAAGATGCTTACTCCTTGGAAGAAAAATTATGACCAATCTAGATAGCATATTCAAAAGCAGAGATATTACTTTGCCAACTAAGGCAAAGACTAGATGGCTAGTCAAGGCTATGGTTTTTCCAGTAGTCATGTATGGATGTGAGAGTTGGACTGGGAAGAAGGCTGAGCACCAGAGAATTGATGCTTTTGAACTGTGGTGTTGGAGAAGACTCTTGAGAGTCCCTTGGACTTCATGGAGATCCAACCAATCCATTCTGAAGGAGATCAACCCTGGGATTTCTTTGGAAGGAATGATGCTAAAGCTGAAACTCCAGTACTTTGGCCACCTCATGCGAAGAGTTGACTCATTGGAAAAGACTTTGATGCTGGGAGGGATTGGGGGCAAGAGGAGAAGGGGACGACAGAGGATGAGATGGCTGGATGGCATCACTGACTCGATGGACACGAGTCTGTGTGACCTCCAGGAGATGGTGATGGACAGGGAGGCCTGGCGTGCTGTGATTCATGGGGTTGTGAAGAGTCGGACATGACTCAGCTACTGAACTGAACTGAATTGAACTGAAGCCAGACAAAAAGGAAGGAGATAGGGAGTCTACCTGAAAAAGAATTTAGAATAATGATAGTAACTGCTGCTACTGCTAAGTCGCTTCAGTCCACTCTCACCATTACTATTCAACATAGTTTTGGAAGTCTTGGCCACAGGAATCAAATCAGAAAAAGAAATAAAAGGAATCTAGATTGAAAAAGAAGTAAAACTGTCACTGTTTGAAGATGACGTGATCCTCTACATAGAAAACCCTAAAAACTTTACCAGAAAATTACTAGAACTAATCAATGAATATAGTAAAGTTGCAGGATATAAAATCACCACACAGAAATCGCTTGCAATCCTATACACTAACAATGAGAAAACAGAAAGAGAAATTAAGGAAACAATCCCATTCACCATTGCAACAAAAATAATAAAATACTTAGGAATAAATCTACCTGAAGAAACAAAAGACCTATATATAAAAAACTATAAAACACTGATGAAAGAAATCAAAGAGGACACAAATAGAGGGAGAAATATACCATGTTCATGGATTGGAAGAATCAATATAGTGAAAATGAGTATACTACCCAAAGCAGTCTATAGATTGCATTGATCTATATGCAATTAATAGATTGCATGCAATGCAATCCCTATCAAGATACCAATGGTATTTTTCACAGAACTAGAACAAATAATTTCACAATTTGTGTGGAAATACAAAAAATCTCGAATACACAAAGCAATCTTGAGAAAGAAGAATGTACCTGGACGAATCAACCTGCCTGACTTCAGGCTCTACTACAAAGCAACAGTCATCAAGACAGTATGGTATTGGCACAAAGGCAGAAATATAGATCAATGGAACAAAATAGAAAGCCCAGAGGTAAATCCACGCACCTATGGACACCTTATCTTTAACAAAGGAGGCAAGATTATACAATGGAGGAAAGACAATCTCTTTAACAAGTGTTGCTGGGAAAACTGGTCAACCACTTGTAAGAGAATGAAACTAGAATACTTTCTAACACCATACACAATAATAAACTCAAAATGGATTAAAGATCTAAACTTGAGACTAGAAACTATAAAACTTCTAGAGGAAAACATAGGCAAAACACTCTCTGACAAAAGTCATAGAAGGATCCTCTGTGACTCACCTCCCAGAGTAATGGAAATAAAAGCAAAAATAAACAAATGGAACCTAATTAAACTTAAAAGCTTCTAAACAACAAAGGAAACTATGAGCAAGGTGAAAAGACAGCCTTCAGAATGGGAAAAAATAATAGCAAATGAAGCAACTGACAAACAACTAATCTCAAAAATATACAAGCAACTCCTGCAGCTCAATTCCAGAAAAATAAATGACCCAATCAAAAAATGGACCTAAAAACTCAACAGACATTTCTCCAAAGAAGACACACAGATGGCTAACAAACACATGAAAGATGCTCAACATCACTCATTATCAGAGAAATGCAAATCAAAACCACAGTGTGGTACCATCTCACACCGGTCAGAATGGCTGCTATCCAAAAGTCTACAAACAATAAATGCTAGAGAGGGTGTGGAGAAAAGGGAACCCTCTTACACTGTTGGTGGGAATGCAAACTAATATAGCCACTATGGAGAACAGTGTGGAGATTCCTTAAAAGACTGGAAATAGAACTGCCATATGACCCAGCAATTCCACTGCTGGGCATACACACTGAGGAAACCAGAATTGAAAAAGACATGTGTACCCCAATGTTCATCGAAACACTATAACAGCCAGGACATGGAAGGAACCTAGATGTCCATTGGCAGACAAATGGATAAGAAAGCTGTGGTACATATACATAAAGGAATATTACTTAGCCATTAAAAAGAATACATTTGAATCAGTTCTAATGAGGTGGATGAACTGGAGCCTATTATACAGATCGAAGTAAGTCAGAAAGAAAAGCACCAATACAGTGTATTAATGCATATATATGGAATTTAGCAATATGGAAATGATGACCCTATATGCAAGACAGCAAAAGAGACACAGATGTAAAGAACAGACTGTTGGACTTTGTGGGAGAAGGCGAGGGTGGGATGATTTGAGAGAATAGCATTGCAACATGTATATGTGAAACAAATCTCCAGTCCAGGTTTGATGCATGAGACAGGGTGCTCAGGTCTGGTGCACTGGGATGACTCTGAGGGATAGGATGGGGAGGGAGGTGGGAAGGGGATGGGGAACACATGTACACCCATGGCTGATTCATATCAGTATATGGCAAAATCCACTACAAAATTGTAATGTAATTAGCCTCCAATTAAAATAATTTTTAAAAAATTAAGTAAATAAATGAATTAAAGGTAAAAAAAAAAAAAGAAATGGTTAACTATGTTTTTAAAGAATTGGGACAAATATTGTGAAGCAATTCCTGTTATTGGTTGGAAATTTTAAGTAAGTATTGAACCCTAGATAATTGTTGTCATTTCCTTGTATCTTAATCTAAATAGCATCTGCCTTTGCATCAAATTTAGATAAATAATCATCCTATTTTAAAATTCTTTTTCAGAAGAATGTTATTATAAGAAAATACTGTGGGTTTCTTAATTATTTGTGCCTGAAAAATTGTAACATTGATATGGTCAGGTCCTACTTGAAGGAGGTGGGGGTTCAATCCCTGGAAGATCCCCCAGAGAAGGAAATGGCACCTACTCCAGTATTCTTGCCTGGAGAATCCCATGAACAGAGGAGAAAGTGAGCTACAATTCCATGGGGCAGCAAAGAATTGGACATGACTAAGTGACTAAACTTATGACTTCAATATGTCCCTGCATTGAAAAGGAGAGACATTACTTTGCCAACAAAGGTCTGTCTAGTCAAGACTATAGTTTTTCCAGTGGTCATGTACGGATGTGATAGTTGGACTGTGAAGAAGGCTGAGCACAGAAGAATTGATGCTTTTGAACTGTGGTGTTCGAGAAGACTCTTGAGAGTCCCTTGGACTGCAAGGAGATCCAACCAGTCCATTCTGAAGGAGATCAGCCCTGGGATTTCTTTGGAAGGAATGATGCTGAAGATGAAACTCCAGTACTTTGGCCACCTCATGCGAAAGATTGACTCATTGGAAAAGACTCTGATGCTGGGAGGGATTGGGGGCAGGAGGAGAAGGGGACGACCGAGGATGAGATGGCTGGATGGCATCACTAACTCGATGGACGTGAATCTGAGTGAACTCCGGGAGTTGGTGATGGACAGGGAGGCCTGGCGTGCTGCAGTTCATGGGGTTGCAAAGAGTCGGACAACACTGAGTGACTGAACTGAACTGAAATGAAGCGACTAAACAATAATGACAACTGTCTATCTTGTAGTAGATACATTTTACAAAAATTTTGCAAATTTGAATGTATAAAATTACATTAAACTCATTTTCTAGGTCTTATCATCTAATGGAAATTCTTGTTTTTCATTTAATCTCATAATGTCAGTATTCTAGAGAGCTTACAACTCATCCAATACATTGTTTCTACAATTTTCTTTTTCGATTATCTCACCCTTATGAATAAAAAATTAATTATATTTAAATCATTCATAACAGGGAAAATTAATCCTAAATAATATGATTTTGGGGGAGTTGGGTCAAGCTTTGAAAGGTCACAAGTCAATGTTGTAGGTAAGAATTTTCTAATCCTTCAAGAATCTATTTCTGCCTGCTAGGGAGCAATAATTCCCCCATTACCCCCAACCAGAATGTATAATCTAGTCTGATATCCTTATTGTGTGAAAGAGGAAATGGACCCTTGAGAGGAAAGTACTTTGGTAAGCCAGATGAGGCACAGGACATGATTTGGGGGCCCTTCCTTGTGTCACATTTCTTCCCCCAACTCTACCAAGCTTCTCCATCTCAGGACTGAGAGGTCAGGTCTGAACAGTCAGAATATGCTACAATGGGCTTTGAACCCCTCTATGGCACAACGTTTCATGGAACATGGTAGGGAGCATAGAGGCACAGTGGGCCCTTCATTTCCAGCTGATTGTCACCTGTAGATCTGACAAAAAAGAGACTTCATGGGAAGCAGGGTCTGAATCAACATTGATTGTTGCTCAAACCAAAAGTTCTTTGAAATTCAGACCCAGTGAACATTATGTCTGGGCTTCTTAGACAAAGAATCTGAAAACTCAATATCTACTGTTGACAGCAAAAGTAGTCCTTAAAACCAATTTCCTGCTCTCAGAATAAGCAGAGGAGCCAAATTTCTAATAGGAAAAAAAAAAAAAAGAAATAAGTTCTTTTGCTTTAGGACTGACCATTGAAACCCTCTCCACCTTTGGAGAACTTGACTCTGATTGAACAGCTTTTATGACTGCACACCTCTGAATAAGAGCAAAGCAGGGGCAGACTGATACAGAAGCATTTCCTGCTCCTCTTTTTTTGCTTGTGGGTAGTCCAATATGTTCTTAAGATAAAGCACTTAGAGTCAGATGAAAGGCAAACAGGTAGCATTCTTGAGGTGTAATAAATAAGGTTGGTACCAAAAGCATTATGGTTATGGCTGAGAATTATCATGAAGAGTGGTGGGGTATTGAAAAATAAACTATTTGGATGTCAGGCTTAGTCATTTATTTAAATGTTATTGCCACTCTGCCAGTCCCAGTGGAGTTTCTCTCTCACAGTTTTAATATCAAATAACTTTGAACAGCCCATATACAAACTACATAAAATGAAATAACTTATTTTTGCAAAGCAACCTTAGGTTTTCCATTTGTTAACTGCTGGGCTGAAGGAGGTCTTGTACTTCCTAGGGGTAACAGTACTCAAGATCTTCTCTTCTGTATTGGCATGCAGGACAACAGACATGGAACAAAGGGGAAAAAGGAGAGGAGACATCTTTTGATCTTGGAGGCCCTTCTAGTGCTGTTATCTATGTAAAGTGGGATTTAGAAATGCAGGTGGGCAAGAGTTGCCCATGTCCTACACAGGATTAGTACTTAATTTTACTTGCAGATCAATCAAGGAAGAGCGGTTGAATGGTATCTCCAGCTCAAAAATCAAGATTTTCTCTTTTAGACCAATTTCTCTTACAGTATTAAGGAACTCTTCTTTATCCTCTGATTTCAGGTACAGAATACTCTTTAATGATAGTGTGAGCAATTCACTTGGTTAAACTCTAGTGGCTTCATTTTCTAAATTGCATCACTGCTTTAAAGGTGCAGATAGAGGAAATTACATTTTTCTCCAGATGCCCACATGACATTGTCCAGAATCCAAAATCAGCTTCCCACAGTTCTAGGGCCTAGCATTACTGATTTATTGATTCCTTCAGCTGTCAATTGACCTGTGTGTGTGGAGAGAGGGGAAACAGAGAACTTGGGCCATGTTCTTACAGGTTCCTGTGCACCTCACAAATACTATGATTTTCTATGTGTTTCATGATATATAAAAGGCTAGAAACTTCTGACCTTGTGGCTATACATTTTCCTGGTACTATCAAGGTATAAGGATAGCAGGTCAGTTTGTCCCAAGAGCAAAATGGTTGCTCACCAATAGGACAGTGGGGCTGTAGGTGGTGGTCATATTTGTTAGGTGTCTCCAATGTGTCATCCAACTCTCTGATGAGAAATTCACATTCAGTATTTCCTGTCATCCCTACTAACTGTATGACACATGTGTGATTATATTCATGAATATAATTATGTTAAGCCTTAACTAAACCCCAAAATAGAGGTTCTAGGAGTTTAAGTCTCTTTTTCAAATTTACCTAGTCAATAGAGAAAAATTTGTTCAAATCCAGTTTTGTTATATTCTAACAGCCGTCCTCCAGCCATAGGCAAGCAGTGGTAAGATATAAGTATATGGCAAGGTACTTCAGCTAATTTTCCCTCTAATTTCAAACTTGCTGAAAATGAGGTTAAATCTCTGTCCTCTTCAAAATCACCAGAAGACCAAAATCATCTGGTGACAAGTAATAAAATTGCAAAAAAGAATCTTGACTTTAGTGTTTCATTTTTTAAAAAAGCAAAACCAATGATTCTAGACAGAAATGGAATTTATGTCAGAAAAAAAAGCTGATTTTTCACAATACAAAACATTCTGAAGCAAGTTAGATTATTTAAAGATAGATTCAATTAGTTTAAAGCATGACTGATTTGCAAATCCAGGAATACAGTTCATAAAATAATGTACATTCAAGTATCTACTTTATGTCTTTGGTGAGGAATGTGTGATGTCTAGGCCCATGATATATACATAAAACACAAAGATGCAAGAGGTTAGCTGTTAGAACCAGAGTTCAGAGGATCCATGTAGCCTAGGTGATATTTTCTACTCCAAGAAAGTGAAATTCCACACACAACCTTTAGCTGAGAAATTGAAACTCAGTTGTAAATAACACTGAAATCTAAAATAATGAACAGAACACACAGGGGAAATATGGGTGTGTTCAATGAAACCCAGAACACTGGGAACACTCTTTAAACTCCAGATGAGCTAATGTTAAAATCTATGAAGAAGCAGAACTTTAGCCAGTATATACCAAGGATACAGGACTCTTTTTTTTTTTTTTTTTTTTGAGGGAAACCTAAGGCTTAATCTTAATAATGACTCAAGTGCTAGAATTCATAACTAAAGTCACAGAAGAGCAAAAGTAAAATTAGAGACACTCTGCACAGGTGTAAACTTTGGAAGTGATATTTTGAGGGAAATATCCTATTCTTTGTTCCACTGCCAGAGTAATGCTGGATGGACCACTCATGATCCTGGAGGTCTTTGTGAGGTTGAAAGCTGCCTATATTTTTTCCTCCCTATGCCAGCATGTACAAACATTAGACACACAGACACACACACACTAACATATTTTCAAAGAACAGCAACTTCTCACACTGTCTGACTATTTTGGCATGGATATATGAGAAGCTCTCATTTCATGGAAAATCAGGCAAGAATCAACATGATCACTGAACATTCTCCCGAAGCCTGGAGCAGCAGCAGTGGGGGATTTTATGCTAATAGCACCCATAATCCCATGCTAATTTATTTTATCAAATTTAAGCAAAGGCTTCTCTTTGACCCTAGGGACCTTCCATTCTTCCTCTGGGTCCCCACAGTGAGCTCGAATCCATTTAGCAGGAGAGTTTGCCAAGAATATAAATGAATAAAACAGGATTAAAGGGAGACATGATTATAACCAATTCCTTAATCCCAGTGAATAATTAATGATAGTGATTCATGGTTTTGTTGAATTTTTCTCATATTTGAATAATAAATAGCTTCAAAATAAACTTTCTGTGAAAACCAACTGAGGGAAACTTCTGGTTTAGTGGAGCTTTTCTTGTAGGTATTCACTTTACTGAGGCAGAATCTGGAGAAGCTGCATTATTTGACATGTTTTTCAATGAATATTTCAGGTTGGAGTAATAATTCCACTAATCATGAAGATCTTAACGTGTTTAATTATCGAGTGTGGGAAGATCATGAGGATCACAAAGTTTTAAAAAACATTTTTGGAAGTTAAATATGATTTTGGTTTAAAACTCCGATCATTTAAAGCAGATTTTTTGGTTGCAGGATTATTCTTTTTTAAAGTGCTAGACTATGCCACAGATTGAAGGTCGCTGCCCACTAAATGTCCATCATTTTCCACAATCATTGCGACAACCAAAAACACTCCCTCAGAAGATTAAAGAAGTAAAACAGTCACTTCCTAGTCTCATGAAGTTTCTACTTCAGTTGAGATAAAACTTACATTAAAAACGCTTCTCTACAAAAATTCCATCAATTTTAATACGAATCCAAATCTAATAGAATTTCACAGTGGTTGCTCACATAATTTGTCATAGAATAGGTGAACAATTTTGTCCCTGAATTTTTAACATTAGTAAATTTTTTTCCCTCTCATGGTCATGATATATAGAAGACCTCAGAGCTGTTTAGGATTTGTGGGGTCTCAGACAAATTTTTTTCTGAGGCCCCATAGATGTAAACAATTTGATTTAAAAAATATATTTCAAAATGCATGCACCTATGTGAGGTATAGTGATTTATTAGGGAAGTTTTAGGATGATGAGTAGAAAAAAGGTAATTAAATATTTGCTTCTTGTCCAATCAGTGCGTGAGAAGAGTATTTATATCATTCAGGTGTCAACTCTTTCTGTTCATGTCTATTGTGAAGTGTGCCCTTCTTAACTATTTTCACATCTATCACCATGAGAAAAAGGTGAGAGACATCAATCTTTGAAACCTGTTATTATTGAAGCAATATTGGTCTTCTTACCTGTACATTTTCCCCATAGAGCACCATTTGTTCAATATTGGTTACCTCATTATATATGATGTTGCATTGTCCATCATGCCATCTGAAAATACTACTGTATTTCAAGGACTCTCACTCATTGATGGCAACCGCAAATGCAAATCTTACTTAGGATATATAGGAAAATGGGCACAATAATTTTTAAATTTATCACTCAGAGTTTCATAGCATTATTGTTATTTAATCACTTAATTGTATCTATTCTTTCATAACTCCATGAACTGTAGACACCCAGACTCCTCTGTTCATGGGATTTCCCAGGCAAGAATATTGGAGTGGGTAGCCATTTCCTTCTCCAGGAGATCTTCCTAACTCAAGGATCAAACCTGTGTCTCCTGCATTGCGTGGATTCTTTACTACTGAAACAGCAGGACATTACTTTTATAACATGAAGAGAACTAGCAAATATATGTACTCTTGAACACTTTAGGCAGACTTCACTGCACCCCTAGCATGAGCTCTCTTTCAGTGTTAACTCTTCTTCTATTTTCCACACATCACCACCTATGGAGAGGAGAACAAAAAGAGGGGCATATATGCTCATGGAGTGTCCCCTTCCCCCTTGTCCAGTATGATAGACTGAATACCCATCTGCAAATAGATCACAAAATAGATTACCTACATAGTGTCCGAATGCAATCACAGGTGTTCTTATGAAAGGGAAGCAGAAGAGAATGAACTCAGAAGAGAAGGCACTGTGACCATGGGGGCATAGATTTGGTCACACAGCCACCAGTAGTTGGTAAGTCAAATAAAAGACTGTTCCTTAGAGCTTCTGTAAATAGCTTGGCCTGCTGACACCTTGATTTCAGCCCAGTGAAAATTATTTTGTATTTATGTCCTCAAAAAGTATTTTAAAAAAATGTGTTTTTTTCTTTTGTCTAATGTCACCAAGTTTGTGGTAATTTGTTATAGCATCCTTAGTCAATATATCCAGCATGGGTTAACACTGACCCAAGAAAGCAGGATGTTACTACATTAATTTGAGCCAAGTTAAGATATAGTTTGGAAGAATCCATTGGTATTATGGAGCAATTGTCTTGAAAACCCTCAGAGAATTTAAGCACAACCACTTAGGGAATATTGTCTAACCCAAAGATACCACAGGGTTAGTGCCAGTGGTAAGGGGTGTAAGGATAAGAGATTTCTACCATGACCCTCATCTCCTTCCGGTTCTGCATGTCAGAGACAGTACTACTGCCAGAACTAATGCAAGGCCCTTATATGTAGGTAAAGCCCAATGGTCAGAAAGAAATAACTGGTAGCTCAGATCCTTGAACTCATGTTCCTATGTGAATGAGTGCCACTCAAAATTAGAGGGTCAACACCATTCTTACAGTCAATTCCTATATAATACTGTAAAAGAAATATCTCATCTGCCAGGAACAGTAATTCACTTGGTGGACCATTCTCCTGGAACAAGTTCTTAGACATGGGGCTACTAAAATTCCATAGACATGAGTCCTGGAGCTCTTTGGGACATCTGGTTAACTCCATACAGGGGATAAAGGATCATAGGGTACCTGCACATAAGAGAAAAGAAGTCCAGGGACCACTTGTCTTCCAAGTGGGGCACCACTTGGGCACCTTGTGAGGATGATACTGATGGCCCTAGCTTGTCCCAGACATTGGAAGAGGACTTGGAAAATTTCAAGGAAAGCACTCCATAGCTCCAGAGGGTGGGTCCCTTGAAACATAGGACTAGGGACAATGGCTCTGCCTGTCTAGGTCTAAAAGGAAGTACTGGAATTCATTAGCATCCTAAAGGGGTAAATTAAATGATAGAGAGGAGGATCAATCTTCAGTTTAGATAAAGTTGAAATTGTGCATGGCTGCAGCTTGATTTCTTTCAAAATGGCCTAATTCAATTTGAATCTTTTCTGTGGATCAGTGTTAATTACTTGGGGTTTAATAATCTCCAAATAGAATTTAGAGTTTATTGAAGGTTTTTATATATTGAAACTACAAATTAACTTCTAGCTCTAATTATTTAATCAAGTGTTTGTTGAGAGTGCATTGTATTTGCAACACTGTGTGAAATTCTCTGATTAAAAACAAGGAAAATATTAAATTCAAATCTTGCTTTCAAGGAACTTATAATCTGTGTAGAAAAAATAAGAGGGAANAACTTCTAGCTCTAATTATTTAATCAAGTGTTTGTTGAGAGTGCATTGTATTTGCAACACTGTGTGAAATTCTCTGATTAAAAACAAGGAAAATATTAAATTCAAATCTTGCTTTCAAGGAACTTATAATCTGTGTAGAAAAAATAAGAGGGAAAGGACTAATAAAACATTTAGAAATCCAGCCTTGACTATAAGAAAAACTGTTTCATAAAGTTAATTCCTCTGTGTATGTGTACAGATGCATGTATGTGTAAACAATTTAATTTGTCAAGTGAATCAGTTAAAAGGTAAAATTGTGAAGAAATTTCTTCCACTTTTTTTTTACTATTAGCTCATATTTGCTTTGAATTATCTGAACCCTCAGGCTACCCTTATAAATGAAATATAATGTATATTTAATCCACAATTCTGTAAATTATAAAAAAGAATGCAGCACTTAAACCCACTTAACAATCATGCCAGGAGAAGCTGATGAGCTATCTTAGCATGTGAAAACTTGCTGTTGCCAACTCCCCCTCCATTCCAGACAAGTACTGTCTATCTTGAAACTGCCAAACACAGGAAGTAACTACTCAGTAGAATTTTTTATTTTGTGCACTCAAGAAGAAATGGGCTCTGAGTATCTTCCTTTACCTGAGAGATAAGACACTGATCATTTTGCTGACTCTCTCAGTTGGAAGGGAGCCAGGGAAATAATGGCTATCTGAGGATCTTCAAAGATTTAATCTTGGAGATGAGTTTTTTGCAGGGCTCAATTCCTTTTGCTTTGCCAACCTGTCTACTTTCTGAAATGGCCATTAGTGTGCAGGTATCTGACAGAGGTATACACCCACTGAAAGCCAAGTTACTGAACTACATTTCTGTAGAGCTCAGCTGTACTTGCTGAACTCTGCTGCCTGGGGTTCCTGCAACCAAGTCCAGACCTAGTGTTGATTCAGTCCAGGCATTTGTACAGCCCATATACACACTGTGGGGCACAGGTGGGAGGGCAGGAGGTATTGAGGGGGCAAGAACAGCAGGTCTGAATGCAGAGCTCCAGTGGGAGTATAGTTTATTCAACATTCATTCATATACTCATCACTCAACCAGACTGGTTTTTGAGTGCTCACTATATGCAAGGCATTACTCTACATGTTTGAACAGAACAAGGAATGACACAAAGATGCTCTCCTCACGGAGCAGCATTTAAGTGAGGAAAACATAAGCAAACAAACAAAAACAAAAACATATATAATTACTTACCAGGGGGGAAGAATGAGGAGAAGGGATAGTTAGGGAGTTTGTGATAAACATGTACACAGTGCTATGTTTAAAATGGATAACCAACAAAGACTTACTGTAGAGCACACAGAACTCTACTCAATGTTATATGACAGCCTGGGTGGGAGGGGAGTTTAGGGGAGAGTGGATACATGTATATGTGTGTGTATACACCTGAGTCCCTTTGCTGTCCACCTAAAACTATCACAACATTGTTAATTGGCTGTACTCCAATACAAAATAAAAAGTAAAAAAAATATATACATGTAAGATCATGTCAAATAATAGGGCTATGAGGAGAAATGTAGCAAAGCAAGATAAGGTAAGACTAAGTTGCTATAACGGGGCTTCCCAGGTGGTGCTAGTGGTAAAGAACCTGCCTACCAATGCAAGAGATATGAGACTAGGGTTCAATCCCTGCGTTGGGAGGATCCTTTGGAGAATGGCATGGCAACCCACTCCAGTAGTCTTGCCTGGAGAATCCCGTGGACATAGGAGCCTGGTGGGCTACAGTCCATAGGGTCACAAAGAGTCCAATATGACTGAAGCAACTTAGCATGCACACAAACAAGTTGCTATAGTAAAGAAACCTGATACAAACTCAGTGGCTTAGAGAAGATAGAAGTTCATTTCTCTCTCACTTAATAGTTTAAGATCAGTGTTCTAGGTTGTTGGAAAATCAGGCCCCACATTCCAGTTAAGAATCTAGGTTTCTTTGTTGCTTCCCAATGCCTGAGTGCCTTGTTATCTGTATAATTGTGATTGGGTGGCCACTGAGACTTAGATAGAAGGAAGAGGAATGATAGCAAAAAAAGATGGCATCCCCAGGGTGTATGGAGCTGGCTTGATATGGAGGTACATACCATTTCCATTTATCTTCATTTCAGAAAATCTTAATGAAAGTTCACCAACTGTAGAGAAGGGAAGATTCTATAGAATAACTGGGCAGGTCTAATTCTACAGGAAAAAGGAAGGATCAGTTTTTGCAAATAGCAGGCTGTACTGCACAGAGTAAAGGATGGGGTAATGGAGGATGACTTTTAGATAGGATGATAAGGGAAGTTAGCTCTGAGGAGATGACTTTTAAAGTGAGACCCAGAGGGATGGTATGGGGAAGGAGGTGGGAGAGGGGTTCAGGATGGGGAACATGTGTACACCTGTGGTGGATTCATGTTGATGTATGGCAAAACCAATACTAGGATGACTTTTAGATAGGATGATAAGGGAAGTTAGCTCTGAGGAGATGACTTTTAAAGTGAGACCCAGAGGGATGGTATGGGGAAGGAGGTGGGAGAGGGGTTCAGGATGGGGAACATGTGTACACCTGTGGTGGATTCATGTTGATGTATGGCAAAACCAATACAATATTGTAAAGTAATTAGCCTCCAATTAAAATAAATCAATTTATATTTAAATAAAATAAAATGACTATAAAACCAACAAAAAATAAGTGAATTAAAATGAATTGAAGAAGTGATAGTTACATGGTAACTATCTGAAGAAAGAGTATTCTGGACAGAAGGAACCCAACGTACAAGCAGCCAGAGAAAGAACAAAGCTCAAGAAGCTGACTTTCCTGAGGAAGGAGGTTTGTGTAGATTTAATTCAGTAAATGAGCAGGAGAATAAGTTGCTTGGCGCCAGATCAGGAAGGGCCTTGGTCTTAATATGGTTTTAGAATTAATTCTCCATTGTGATGACATAAAAGGGAAGGAGAAAAGACCTTGAAGTAATGTTGGCTGAACGTGGAACATAGGTGAGCGGTGGAGAGCAGCTGTGAAGATGTTAAAACCTACCTCTGCATGTGAAATGCATTGACTCTGTGGGCATCAAATGAGGAGAGATTCGCTTTAAGATTTTCCCTTTCAACTGCTGCTGTCATGTGTTTTCCAAGAAAAGAGGTTTTACTTCTCCGGGTTTATGTTGTTCATTACCAAGAACAAGTATTGAAATGTTCCTTTAACTGCCACCATCGTTCAAGAGAAAGATTACGGAAAGTACTTTAGCCTACGGTATTTACAGCAATTCCTCATACTGCTTAACATTTTATTTATACTAATGAAAAAGCACTTAAATTCATTTGTATAGGCAGCTCTTTCTGAGAGACTGAGAATAACGAATATGTGCCATAAATATATGAAAATGACTTATTTCATTATTCTTCTAATAGTTGTTCCTGATAAGAATTTAAAATACAGACTGACGTCTTGCTTTAATGTACTACAAAATTCACAACTGATATAGTTTTTCCTTGCTAATGAATGCCTTTACCCATTATTATCTAAGCAGTTTGCAAGTAGTAAAAAATTAAAATCTGAATGTTTCTTTCCAATATTGTACATCACTTTAAGATAAAGGGCTCACTTCTCTTCTTACTTTAACAAACATACAGAAATCAGACCTTCAAGAAATTCTTCTGCTCTATGGTCTTTCCATTGCATCCACCTTGGCAAAACCCCAATTCTAATTAAATGTAATTATCTACACTATCTGAGCCTATATCCCAGGGCCCAGCACTAAGTGCTACGATAACAGAGAGTAAAAGAGAGCAACAACAACAGCAAAAAATCTGTAGATTGGAGTCACTTTTGGACCTTACACAATTCTGATCCTTAATTGATTTTCTTGTATGATCTAAATCCACATGACTCTTTCCAACTTTCCCCATTTTCTTCAAATATTTCTGCCTTATATATGCTTCCTCACTCTCAATAAAGAACTTATTCCCTCCTGACTAGCATACAGAAACTCTATATTATCTGACACCAAATTTACTAATCTATGCACATCATCCCACCCTTGGATTCTTTTTCCCCCACTTGTTTCGGTGGAAGAGGTGTCTTTTTGTCAAGCACTAATCCTTAACTTATGTGCTAGTTTCCATCCTCTCTAGCCTCCCTAAGAATTGCGCTCATTGATCAATGCCTCTACTTCCAAAAGTTTCAGTCTCTCCCTCTCTGATGGCTTTTTCCTATTTGTTCTTTAGAGTTTCTCCTGTTTTTACATCCTATCTCCCCTGCATTTTTAGAGAGTTCATTACTGTCCCCATTTTCTTAACATTCTTTCATTTCTGATATGGATAATCTGGCATCTGCCTCCATTCTGCCGCTGAAGCTGCTGTCTTCAAGGTCACCATTATTAGTTTGCTGCTAAAACTAATGGGCACTTGTGGATAACTTTTAAGTTGCCTAGCACCTTGCTAGTCACAGTAATTCCCTAAGTGTCAGTCTCATCATCTGGCAACTTGGAAATGCAGAATCTCAGATCTCACCCCAGAGCCACTACATCAGATTCAGGAAGCAGAATTTCAGATTATGTTTTAACAAGCTCTCCAGCTGATTCTCACCCTCACTGTAATTTAGAAACTACTGGTTCACATAAATTAAAATTAACAATTCTTCCAAATCCCACACACAATCCAACATTGTTTGTTCAACCCCAGGCACCTGTCACATGGCTGAACATTCCTCCAATCCATGCATTTTCCCCTTGGGATGGATAGGTTGTGTGTAATGGACATCAGTGTCCCCTTTTGGACAATACCTGACAACTGTGATTTTCTCTACCCATAGGAAGTCTCTTGCTTTTAGTAATTCAAGATACAGGTGGGAAGTAGATATCAACCCCAGAAATCCCACAGCAAACCAGGACCCACTCTTCTACTGTGTTCTACCCTTTGCTCACTTGTTTTGAAACATAAATAAGTTTTCTCCTCACTAGTCAAATTGTTACAAGTCTATAAGTCAGCAATAGGCATTTATCTTCATATGTTACTGGCTCTTGTATGAGTTAGTGTTCTAAGATGTGAGCAATGAAACAAACTCTTGTTGATTAAGTAGTTCAGTTCAGTTCAGTTCAGTCGCTCAGTCGTGTCCGACTCTTTGCGACCCCATGAATCGCAACACGCCAGGCCTCCCTGTTCATCACCATCTCTCGGAGTTCACTCAGACTCACATACATTGAGTCAGTGATGCCATCCAGCCATCTCATCCTCGGTCGTCCCCTTCTCCTCCTGCCCCCAATCCCTCCCAGCATCAGAGTCTTTTCCAATGAGTCAACTCTTCGCATGAGGTGGCCAAAGTACTGGA
>SJYT01029241.1:465181-488632 GCA_006410635.1 Cephalophus harveyi | reverse complement strand
GACGTCGGGCAGCTCTTCCCGGCCGCCGCCCTGACCTCGGACGCGGGGTGTCGCCTCCCGGCCGCCCCTGACCTCGGACGCGGGGTGTCTCCTCCCGGCCGCCACTGACCTCGGATGCGGGGTAGCTCCACCCAGCTGCCGCCCTGACCTCGGACACCGGGTGTCTCCTCCCGGGCCGCCACTGACCTCAGCACAGGGTAGCTCCTCTCGGCCGTTCCTGCGCCGTCGCAGCCTGGCACTCTAGTCTGCTGTCCCCGACCTCGGACGTGGGGCAGCTCCTCCCGGCCGCGCGTAGTGCGCCGGCCCGGCTCTCGCAGCGGACCGCGCGTAGTGCGCCGGCCCGGCTCTCCTGATTAAGTAGACTATCATTTTAATTCTTTGATTAAGTAGACAAAGAATTAAAATGATAGTGAAGAACTCAATAAATAGATGGAAAGGCTGATCAGAGGCTTATGGAAGCTTCCTGATGGAAGACTGAGGGGAAAACGTGGTCTTTTTCTGATGGGCGGGGCCATGCTCAGTAAATCTTTAATTCAATTTTCTGTTGATGGGTGGACATGTGCTTCCTTCCTGCCATTTACCTGGGTTCAAACCACGGTGGAGGCAATGAAGACAATGGTGACCCTCTTCAAAGATCCCATGCATGTACTGCTACACTCAATGCCGCCAGCTCTGCAGCAGGCCACCACCAACCCATGCCACTACTGGAGACTTCTGACACTCACAGGCAAGTCTGGGCCAGTCTCTTGTGGGGTCACTGCTCCTTCCTCCTGGGTCCTGGTGCATAAGGTTCTATCTGTGTCCTCTAACAGTCTATTTCCAGTCCTGTGTAAGTTCTGGCAGCTCTATGGTGGGGTTAATGGTGACCTCCTCAAAGAGGACTTATGCCACACACAAGTCTGCTGGATTCCAGAGCCCCTGTCCCTGTGGCAGGCCACTGCTGAACTGTACCTCCACAGGAGACACTCAAATACAGTTCTGTCTCAGTCTCTGTGGGGTCCCTGGGTCCTGGTGCGCACAAGGTTTGTTTGAGCCATATTAGCATCTCTGGCAGGAATGGGGTTTGATTCTAAATGTGAATTTGCTCCTCCTACCATATTGCTGGGGCTTCTCCTTTGCCCTTGGACATGGGGTATCTCCTCACAGGTGCTCCAGTGCCTACTATCTTACTGAGGTTTCTCTGGCCTTGGACGTGGGTTAACCAATCTCATCACATGGACCACAGCCTTGTCTAACTCAATGAAACTATGAGCCATGCCATGTAGGGCCACCTAAGATGAATGTGTCATGATGGAGAGTTCTGACAAAATGTGGTCCACAGGAGAAGTGAGTGCCAAACCACTTCAGTATTCTTGCCTTGAGAACCCCATGAACAGTATGAAAAGGCAAAAAGATAGGACACTGAAAGATGAACTCCCCAGGTCAGTAGGTGCCACATATGCTACTGGAGATCAGTGGAGAGATAACTCCAGAAAGAATGAAGAGACTGAGCCAAAGCAAAAACAACATGCGGCTGGTGATGAAAGCAAGGTCAGATGCTGTAAAAAGCAATATTGCATAGGAACCTGGAATGTTGCATCCATGAATCAAGGGAAATTGGAAGTGGTCAAACAGGAGATGGCAAGAGTGAATATTGACATTTGAGGAATCAGCCAACTAAAATGAACTGAAATGGATAAATTTAACTCAGATGACCATTATATTTGCTAGTGTGGGCAAGAACCCCTAGAAGAAATGGAATAGCCATTATAGTCAGCAAAAGAATCTGAAATGCAGTACTTGAATGCAATCTCAAAAACAACAGAATGATCTCTGTTCATTTCCAAGGCAAGCCATTCAATATCATGGTAATCCAAGCCTATNTTTGCTAGTGTGGGCAAGAACCCCTAGAAGAAATGGAATAGCCATTATAGTCAGCAAAAGAATCTGAAATGCAGTACTTGAATGCAATCTCAAAAACAACAGAATGATCTCTGTTCATTTCCAAGGCAAGCCATTCAATATCATGGTAATCCAAGCCTATGCCCTGACCATTAATGCTGAAGAAACTGATGTTGAGTGGTACTATGAAGACATACAAGACCTTTTACAACTAACACCCCAAAAAGATGTCCTTGTCATTATAGGGGGCAGGAATGCAAAAGTAGGAAGTCAAGGAACACCTGGAGTAACAGGCAAATTTGGCCTTGGAATGTGGAATGAAGCAGGGCAAAGACTAATAGAATTTTGCCAAGAGAATGCACTGGTCATAGCAAACTCCCTCTTCCAAAAACACAAGAGAAGACTCATCACATGGACATCAGCAGATGGTCAAGATCGAAATCAGATTGATCATATTCTTTGCAGCCAAAGATGGTGAAGCTCTATACAGTCAACAAAAACAAGACTGGGAGCTGACTGTGGCTCAGACCTGAATTCTTTATTGCCAAATTTATACTTAAAATGAAGAAAGTAGGGAAAACCACTAGACTATTCAGGTATGACCTAAATCAAATCCCTTATGATTATACAGTGGAAGTGAAAAATAGATTTAAGGGACTAGATCTGATAGACATAGTGCCTGATGAACTATGGATGGAGGTTCATGACATTGTACAGGAGACAGGGATCAAGACCATCCCCATGGAAAAGAAATGCAAAAAAGCAAAATGGCTGTCTGGGGAGGCCTTACAAATAGCTGTGAAAAGAAGAGAAGCAAAAAGCAAAGGAAAAGGAAAGATATATCCATATGAATGCAGAGTTCCAAAGAATAGCAAGGAGAGATAAGAAAGCCTTCCTCACTGATCAGTGCAAAGAAATGAGGGGAAAAAAAAACAGAATGGGAAAGACTATAGATCTCTTCAAGAACATTAGAGATACCAAGGGAACATTCCATGCAAAGATGGGATCGATAAAGGACAGAAATGGTATGGACCAAACAGAAGCAGATGATATTAAGAAGAGGTGGCAAGAATACACAGAAGAACTGTACAAAAGAGATCTTCACAACCGAGAAAATCACAATGTTGTGATCCCTTAGCTAGAGCCAGACATCCTGGGATGTGAAGTCAAGTGGGTCTTAGGAAGCATCAGTACGAACAAAGCTAGTGGAGGTGGCTACAGCCATGAAATTAAAAGACGCTTACTCCTTGGAAGGAAAGTTATGACCAACCTAGACAGCGTATTAAAAAGCAGAGATATTACTTTGCCAACAAAGGTCTCTAGTCAAGGCTATGGTTTTCATAGCCAAGGCTATGGCTATCCATCTAGTCAAGGCTATGGTTTCTCCAGTAGTCATGTATGGATGTGAGAGTTAGACTATAAAGAAAGCTGAGTGCCAAAGAATTGATGCTTTCAAATTGTGGTGTTGGAGAAGACTCTTGAGAGTCCCTTGGACTACATGGAGATCCAACCAATCCATCCTAGAGTAGATCAGTCCTGGGTGTTCATTGGAAGGACTGATGTTGAAGCTGAAAATCCAATACTTTGGCCACCTGATGCGAAGAACTGACTCATTTGAAAAGACCCTGATGCTGGGAAAGATAGAAGGCAGTAGGAAAAGGGGATGACAGAGGATGAGATGGTTGGATGGTATCATTGAATCAATGGACATGAGTTTGAGTAAACTCCTGGAGTTGGTGATGGACAGGGAGGCCTGTTGTGCTGCAGTCCATGGGGTCGCAAAGAGTGAGACACGACTGAGTGACTGAACTGAACTGAACTGAACTCAACAGAGGGCTGATCAGCCAAGCTTGAACCTATGCTTCAGGAACACCCACAATCATGTTTAATTGTTGATCTTGAAGGATACATTGGTTCCAGCTCCTGAACACAGGATGTCACAGTGTCAAATCCACCAATAATGTGCCCCAACCTTGACTTGTGATTTATGATAGCCCCAAGCTTGATGCTTCCATGACTATCTTCACTTGAAGGTGCATTCCACATGATCTCAATCTTTCCTGAGAAAATGTTGCTCAGCTCTGAATTAGAATCTCGAGCAGTTGTTTTCACCCATCCCCTTAACAGTGTAATTAGAAATTTTAAGCCTGGAGAAAAGTTGAAATTTAGTTCAATATATTAATATTTTCTAACAGGTGCTTTTTAAAGGCAGTTTTGTTGTTGTTCTTTAGCTGTTAAGTCTTGTCTGACTCTTTTGAGACCCCATGAACTGTAGCCCACCAGTGTCTTCTGTCCATGGGATTCTCCAGTCAAGACTCCTGGAGTGGTTTGCCGTTTCTTCCTCCAGGGGATCTTCCCAGCCCAGGGATCGATTAGACCCATGTCTCCTGCATTGGTAAGTGGATTCTTTACCCCTGAGCCACCAAGGAACCCTCTTTTTAGACAGCACTCAGAGCATATATTTGCACACTGGTTGCAAAGAAGACCAGAAAAGTATATATTTTGTCTTCTTTCTTGGAAAGGTAGTGATAAAATATTGCACCTTTCTCAAAACAAGGGTCAAAGTTTATAGCCAGAGAGAAAAACATGACATCTACTTACTACAATTCTGATGATTTGCTCAGAAAAGAAGGGGTATGTTAGGTTATCATGTGTGTTGTGTGGGGAGTGTTGCCTAATAAATTTACTCAAAAAGTTAATATTCATACAATGGCAAAACTTTTAGTAGTGGTAAAATATTTAATAATACTTAGGAAAACAACCATTTTTATTGCCAGGTCATATTATGTTGTTGTTCAGTTGTGTCTGACTCTTTGCAACCCCATGTACCCCAGGGAAGCATGCCAGGCTTCCCTGTCCTTCACCATCCCCCAGAGTTTGCTCAAACTCATGTCCATTGAGTCAGTGATGCCATCTAACCTTCTCATCCTCTGTCCCCTTCTCTTCCTGCCTTCAATTTTTCCCAGCATCAGGGTTTTTTCCAATGAGGGTCATATTGTATCTAAATCTGAACATTTAGTATGGCTTTATTTGTTTTTATTCTATTTCTCTTTTAATTGTTTAAATTATAAAAGTATGATAACACACTTACAAGAGTCTTGGCAAGTACAGAACAAAGTTGCACATAATTCTGCTATATATTACAATTATTTTACAAGGAAATAAATTAAGATTTTTAGTTGGAGTTTCAATATCAAGCTCTCAAAAAAGAATGAATACAGAGAAAAGTAGGGTAGAGTAGACCTGAAAAGCACCATGATCCAATTCAACATAATTAAGATTTATAAACTTTTCACACAACAGTAGGATACAAATTCTATTCAAGTTCCCATACACTATAACCTAGGAGACTCTGGAACATATCCAAGGACATAAAATAAGATGCAAAAATTTAATGGTCTAAAGGTATTGAAATCATACAGAGTGTGTTCTTTTATCACTGTGGAATTATGTTAGAAATCAATATCAAAAGATATTTGAAAATAACACACATGTTTTCAACTGCAATGTGACATCTACCAAGACAGATCTTTGACTTTGGCTTCTGCTTCTTTTTTAAGGCAAGATAATTACCCTCTACTTTAGGAAATTCTCTGTACAATCTTTCAGGCTTCATTGTTCTCAGCCTTTCAGCAGCATTTGTTATTGTCCTATGTTGCTTAGCGCTTATTTTCTCTGTAAGTCTGGAAACATCATCAAGACACAAAACAATTCTGAGAGAAGTAGATTCTGTTTAATCTCTTCTAGCTGGTACTCAGTAAAGCCTACTGGTTATCTGTTCCATAACCATATCTGTGATTGTTGTTTCTTTATAAATTTATTACAGTTTATAAATTTATCACCTGTTCTACCTCAGTAAAATTGTACAGAGAGGCTACCAATTGAATGATAATAGTTTGGATAGAAAGAGGCAAAGAGATTCTGAAGATGAAAGATATTTTTTTGCATGTGTATAAGAACTAATGGGGATTCCCAGGTAGCACTAGTAGTAAAGAACCTGCCTGCCAATGCAGGAGACATAAGAAATGCAGGTTTGATCCCTGGGTTGGGAAGATCCCCTGGAGAAGGGTATAGTAATCCACTCCAGTATTCATGCCTGGAGAATTACATGGACAGAGGAGCCTGGTGGGCTGCTCTCTACCGGATCACAGAGTCAGACACAACTGCAGCAACTGAGCATGCATGCAAGCACTAGTGAGAATATTTTGTTTGTTTGGCTTATAGTATATGGAAATGGGGGTAGGAAGAAGGATTCTCCCTTTAACATCATCAAATGCCTTATGCTCATTTTTTTCTGATGAGGAAAATGAATTCCAAAGGGGTTAGATTACTTTTTCAAAACCAATGATAGCAGCATGAAACCAGAAATCAAATTTCTAAGTTCTCATTATATAAATATTTTCTAGTACATAATGCAGCTCTTCTAATTCACACTGTATGAGGCCATAAAGTTGTTCTGATATTTTATCTGAATATGGAATCAAGTATGTTACTTAACCAGAAGATGACATCAACAGGGCAGATGGAGAAAGAGCCTCAAACAAATGCAGAAAGTCTTAAAATATCTTAGGAATCATGTTGACAATTTCTCCCAAGCAAGAATTCTAGCTGCAGCATCCATTATGTATTTGAACACACATAGCCTAGTCTTCGGAGTGCGATGGCACCCCACTCCAGGACTCTTGTCTGGAAAACCCCATGGATGGAGGAGCCAGGTAGGCTGCAGTCCATGGGGTCACGAAGAGTCGGACACAACTGAGCAACTTCTCTTTCATGCATTGGAGAAGGAAATGGCAGCCCACTGCAGTGTTCTTACCTGGAGAATCCCAGGGACGGGGGAGCCTGGTGGGCTGCCGTCTATGGGGTTGCAGAGTCGGACACGACTGAAGCGACTTAGTAGCAGCAGCAGCCTACTCTTGGATCTTCCTGAATGTATTGTCTTTCACATTTACTTCCTACAAGTTTTAACTACTTCACTTGTTAAACAAGGGCAATAATATTCACCCTGGTCACTTAATCTATATTTGTGAATTTTCTTAAAAAAAAAAAATGTCTGACTAATGTAAATACAACTTCCCTGGTGGCTCAGACGGTAAAGCGTCTGTCTGCAATGAGGGAGACCCGGGTCTGATCCCTGGGTTGGGAAGATCCCCTGGAGAAAGAAACAGCAACCCACTCTAATACTATTGCCTGGAAAATCCCATGGACAGAGGAACTTGGTAGGCTACAGTCCATGGGTTCGCAAAGAGTCGGACACAACTGAGCGACTTGATTGACTGACTGAATGTAAATACAATCCAGAATAGCTACAGAGAGATGTTTTTGAGGGCCTCATCATACAAAAAAGTGACGGCAAGAAAAATCTCTGAATATGTCTAGAACCCTACTCATTGTTGATTTCAATTCCATGAAAACACTGCTTTAAATAAATCTGTATGTATATGTCCTTCCAAACTCAGTCTTAGGAAAGGGGCTTTTGTTAACTCTAGAGCATATGTTTACTTCCCATCACTTAGATTTTCTGATTTGTTACTTTGCTGTTAATGCACAAGATCCCAAGTATAGATGTTTCTTCTCTGTTCTTGAAGACTTATAAGAGAGTTTCAAAGAAGTGGAGAACGGTATATATTCTTGGCCTGAAATGGTAGTTGAGTAATCCAGTAAATTCTTTGTATGTTTGATTGTGGCATTGCCAGAAAATTTCTGTAGTTTATTATAAAGTCCATTTGTGTGGATGAGACAATTGATGCTGTGAGAGCATCACTGACTAGCTCACTGCTGGTAAGTGGGGAAACGAGGATCAGAGCTTATGTTTGTCACATTCCAGCCTCTGCTCTTTTCAAGGAATCACACAGTTCCAAAAAGGAAAGAGAATAAACCCTGAGTAAAACCAAGGCTAACCCCCAACTGGGAGGAGAAATAGAGTTCTAACGTTTTATAAGACTACTTAAGTTCTGTAGTTAAAAAGGAAAAAGAGATGAAGAAGTAATTTTATGGAGTTTAGGAAAAGAGGAAACATTTTATAGATCTCTTAGCTTGAGGACTTGAAGAGTTGTTAGTAAGTTTTATTGTTTTAATTTGAGAATGAATCAGCAGCGCCTTGGGCAGCCCAGCTGTCACCATCAGCAAGAGAGTAACACAAGATCAGATTCATCAGAGAACTCGGGGAAAGAGGGTTTTATTCCTTTTCTCTTGCTAAGTCCCCTTCTGCTCCCCCGTATCCTACACACTTAAGTTCCCTGGATGGATTATATTTTTAAGGGATAAGGGACTGACTCTGTAAATTGACTCTGTGCACTACTTGAAGCTGTAAGAACAAAGTTGTTTTACTAGCCATACCCTTTGCGGTTAATTTTGACTCCTTTTATCATTGGAATAGATATTATTTCAGATCATAATAACTTAATGACCTCTGATATAGATGAACACCAACAGTAAAATGGGTTGTTCTCCTGTTTCTTCATTTTATTATTTCCCTTTATTGTTAAATAATGTTTTGCCCCGTTACAGCATGTTCTCACATTAGAGTTTCCAGATAGTGCATGGAAAGTACTAAAATATATTTGTTGTTTTTCTGAAATTCAAATTTAAAAGTGTCCTACATTTTATGTGGCAATGCTCTCTTATATCCATTGTCCAGAACAATTTTTAATGTGGAATTATTATAATTTTCAAATGAATAAACTCATATTCAAACCCTTTTCCAAAGCTCTCCTAGGTCTTCGGCTCTACGGTGGTGCATATTATCACTACCTATATAAGTCTGGAATAGTTAAGCAGACCAGGGGTGACAGACACAGAGAGAATAATGAGTATAATGAATAAGTAGAAGAAATCTCAGATATTAGACATCTTAGCAGTAGGTATGGGATGAAAATTCCAAAGAAACATGTTAGAATGGATTTGATTTAGGTGAGATTAATAATTGAGGCATCTTTTTTGTGAGCAGTCATGATGGCAGGAATTTCCCTAATGGGAGCAGTCAAAGGAAACCTAGGTGTTTAGAGAAACTGATCAGAGTACCATGGATAGCTGCAGGTAGAGGAAGACAAAGAGGTCAGTGCCTAACACAGTGATGGCACAGATTGAAGAACATTTGTGCTGGACTTTAGAGGATCAAGGAAGAGAGAGGACAGCCATTCAGGGGGAAAAAAAAAAAAAAACAATAAGGGAAGTTTGATTTTCTCTTTTTAACAAAGCATTCAACTAAATTTAAAAATTAAATTAAAAAATGCAAAATAGAAGAAAAAATAACACACATTTATTTGTGTTCTTCAGAGAAACAAGACCCAGAGGATACATATCTATATGCTGCTGCTGCTACTGCTGCTATGTCACTTCAGTCATGTCTGACTCTGTGTGACCCCATAGACGGCAGCCCACCAGGCTCCCCCGTCCCTGGGCAAAAATTCCTCCAGGAAAGACTACTGGAGTGGGTTGCCATTTCCTTCTCCAATGCATGAAAGTGAAAAGTGAAAGTGAAGTCGCTCAGTCGTGTCCGACTCTTAGCGACCCCGTGGACTGCAGCCCACCAGGCTTCTCTGTCCGTGGGATTTGCCAGGCAAGAGCACTGGAGTGGGGTGCCATTGCCTTCTCCGCATATCTACATATAATCATATAATTTATTAATATACTTATATAAGAAAAAGTATTTTTTATAAGGATTTGGTTCACGTGATTGTGGAAGTTAGCAAGTCTTAAGATCTGTAGTCAGCAAGCTGGAGGCCCAGGAGAACTGATTTTATAGTTCCAAACCAAGTCTGAGAATGAAGGTAGGAGAATACCCATGTCCCAAATTGAAGACAGACAGAAAGATACAATTGTTTCTTGCTGTTGCTGCTAAGTTGCTTCAGTCGTGTCCGACTCCATGTGACCCCATAGACGGCAGCCCACCAGGTTCCCCCGTCCCTGGGATTCTCCAGGCAAGAACACTGGAGTGGGTTGCCATTTCCTTCTCCAATGCATCAAAGTGAAAAGTGAAAGTGAAGTTGCTCAGTCGCGTCCGACTCTTAGCGACCCCATGGACTGTAGCCCACCAGGCTCCTCCGTCCATGGGATTTTCCAGGCAAGAGTACTGGAGTGGGGTGCCAATGCCTTCTCCAACAATTGTTTCTTACTCAGTCCTTAATGTGCTTCTGGTGTTCAACTGATTAGATGTGGCCCACCTGCACCAAGAAGGGCAATCTATTCAGTCTACTGCATTAAATGCTAATCTCATCTAGAAACACCCTCATAGGCACACCCAGAATAATGTTTGACCAAATATCTGGACATCCTGTGACCCAGTCAACATGACATGCAAAATTACATTAAACTGACTTGAAATGGCCACTTTTCTTTATTTCACTTTTTTTTCTATTATTTTTCAAATTATTTCCCCATTTAGGTCATTACAGACTAAGAAGAATCCCCTATGCTATACAGTAGGGCTTTGTTGGTTATATATTTTAAATATAGCAGTGTATACATGTCAAATTCAAACTCCTAATCTATCCCTCTCCCTACCCTTTCTTCCTGGGAACCATAAATTCATTCTCTAAGTCTTTGAGTCTGCTTCTGTTTTGTAGATAAGTTCATTTGTATCTTTTTTTTTTTTTTAACATTCTGCATATAAGGGATGTCATATAATATTTGTCTTTCTCTAGCTGATTTACTTCACACACTGTGCTAATCTCTAGGTCCAGCCATGTGGCTGGAAATAGCATTATTTCATCTTTTTACAGCTGAGTAATATTCCATTGTATATATGTACCACATTTTAACCACTCACTTCCTGATGGATATTTTTGTTCCTTCCATGTCTTGACTACTGTAAACAGATCTGCAATGAACATTGGGGTGTATTTATCCTTTCGAACCATGTTTTACTCTGGCTACATGTCCAGGAGTGGGATTTCCAGGCCAGGAAGTTTAACTCAGAGGAAACTATTTCAACCACATAAACATAAGTTTTCCATATCTTAAAAAATCATAAACAAATCTGAGAATCAGTTGTTAAATGAAAGCAATTACAATACATATAGCAAAGCATAGGTTATCTTTATTACATAAATTTTACAGAACATTAGGAAAAAAGCAGGTGTCTCAATAGAAAGAAAAGGAGAGGGAAAGGACAGAATTAATTTATAGGAAAATAAATATAATGCCTGTTAACATATTTAAGTATACTAGAAATCAATGAAACATGAATTAAAAATTTTTCACTTGTTAATTTGGCAAAGTTTAGTAGAATAATTATTAGTGCTGCTGAGAGTGTAGTGTCCATTTGTGGCAATTAATTTTGTGCAATCTGTTGAATTAGCAGTTTGCCATTTTACAGAGGCTCAAAAATTCATAGCTTGTGATCTAGGAATTATTTCTAAGGATAACTATCAATTAAAATTTAAATTTTTGTAAAAGATATTCACAGACTATTCATAGAAGCATTTAAAATAAATAACCTAGGTATCTTACAGTATGGGATCAATTAAGTCAGTCAATTGCATCTAGAGAAGATAGTATAAGACAAATCTTAAATGTCGTATTTTGGCGAATGTTTACTAGAATGGGAAAATTTTCCAGAGTTCCAGTGGGAAAATAAAGGGAAAAAACTGATACTTTCAAAATAGAAATAACAATTAAATGACCCTCACTAAAACAATATTGAGCTTATGAGCTATTTGAATATATTCTATAGGCTCCTTTATATATTAATTTTGGTAGTCATAAATTTAATAATTTGAAATAAATTCTTTAATAAAGTACAAAATGTATACTTAAAAGTGAACAAATAAAAAATGAACACTTCAATGAAATTTTGCAGACTTGAACATGCTCTTACAATCACCCCCAAGATCACAATATAGCAAAAAACTAGCACTTACTTGGTAGCTCTCCTGACTTCTATCACAACTGCTTACTTTTACCTGATTTTGAACTTTCTGTAAATAGAACATACAGTATTCCAGTATTATGTATGGATCCCTTTGCTCAGTTTTATGGTTGTGAATTTCCTTCTTCTTGTGTGTAGCAGTATTTTGTTTTTGTTTTTTTTTCATTCTTGTATAATGTTCCATTTTATAAATGTACTACTACAAAACTCATATACTAATACCAATATTAATTTATGTTTTATTATTGGTAGAAATTTGGGTTACATATTTCTATGTGTTGGGTGGATGAACATACATATGTAATTCTGTTTGTCATATATTAATATCTTAGGGTATGAGGATATTATTCTAGTTATATATGAAGTATGATGGTATTGTAGCCATTTATGTGTTTAGCTTATTAAATACTCTCAGGCTGCTTTCCAGCCATGAAATTAAAAGACACTTAGTCCTTGGAAGAAAAGTTATGACCAACCTAGATATCATATTCAAAAACAGAGACATTACTTTGCCGACTAAGGTCCGTGTAGTCAAGGCTATGGTTTTTCCAGTGGTCATGTATGGATGTGAGAGTTGGACTGTGAAGAAGGCTGAGCTCCGAAGAATTGATGCTTTTGAACTGTGGTGTTGGAGAAGACTCTTGAGAGTCCCTTGGACTGCAAGGAGATCCAACCAGTTCATTCTGAAGGAGATCAACCCTGGGATTTCTTTGGAAGGAATGATGCTAAAGCTGAAACTCCAGTACTTTGGCCACCTCATGCGAAGAGTTGACTCATTGGAAAAGACTCTGATGCTGGGAGGGATTGGGGGCAGGAGGAGAAGGGGACGACCGAGGATGAGATGGCTGATGGCATCACTGACTCGATGGATGTGAATCTGAGTGAACTCCGGGAGTTGGTGATGGGCAGGGAGGCCTGGCGTGCTGCGATTCATGGGGTCACAAAGAGTCAGACACGACTGAGTAACAGAAATGAACTGAACTGAGGCTGTTTTCCAAAGTGATTGGACCAATTTACTCATATCTCTATGGTGTATGAGATTTCTAATTGTTTCACATTTCAGCATTGCCAGATTTTCTTTTTTTTTAAATTAAAGCCTTTCTGCAATGGACTGAGTTCATTGTGATTTTCATTTGCATTTCTGTGATGTTTACTGAGATCAAGCGATTTTTCAAATACTATTAAGTGTTTGGATATTATTTATTGAAACTCTGTACTTCTATTGATTAATAGGAGTCTTACTTATACGGGTTATGGGTCTTATTCTGAGCATATCTATGAGCCTCCACTATGGCTCAGTAGTAAAGAATCTGCCTGCAATGTGAGAGATGTGGCAGATAAACGGGTTCCATCCCTGAGTCAGGAAGATCCACTGGAGGACGAAATAGCAACATACTCCAGTATTCTAGCCAGGAAAATACTATGGACAGAGAACCTTGGTGGGCTACTTGCATGGGGTGGCAGAGTCAGACATTACTGAGCACAGCACATGGCATAACACATGGCAGATTTCTTCTTCTGATAGGTTGTTTGCCTCTTCACCCTGTTAACACATTACTGACAGAGGCATTTTTGTAGAAGCAAATGCCCGTGGCTGTAATAAATATCCAATTAATAATGTGTTAATGGTATCTCTCTCTTTTTTAAAATGTAGTAAGAAATCTTAATGTGAGACCTACCCTCTTAATAAGCTTTTAAGTACACAGTACAACATTGTTGGGCTTCCCTTGTGGCTCAGCTGGTAAAGAATCTGCCTACAAGGCGGGAGACCTGGGTTCAACCCTGGGTTGGGAAGATCCCCTAGAAAAGGGAAAAGCTACCCACTGCAGTATTCTGGCCTGGAGAATTCACAGCATTGTTAACTATTAGCACTATAAGCAGATCTCTAGAATGTATTCATATTATGTTGTTGTTCAGTCACTCAGTCATGTCCAACTCTTTGTGATCCCATGGACTGTAGCACACCAGGGTTCCCTGTCTTCACCATCTCCTGGAGTTTGCTCAAACTCATGTCCGTTGAGTCAGTGATGCCATCCAACCATCTCTTTCTCTGTCATTCCCTTCTCCTCCTGCCTTCAGTCTTTCCCAGCATCAGGATCTTTTCTAATGAGTTAGCTCTTTGCCTCAGGTGGCCAAGTATCAGAGCTTCACCTTCAGTATCAGTCCTTCCAAGGAATATTCAAGATTGATTTCCTTTAGGATTAACCGGTTTGATCTCATTGTAGTCCAAGGAACTCTTAAAAGTCTTCTCCAACACCACAGTTCAAAATCATCAATCCTTCAGTGCTCAGCCTTCTTTATGGTCCAACTCCCACATCCATACGTGACTACTGGAAAAGCAATACCTTTGACTATATGGATCTTTGTCAGCAAAATAGTGTCTCTGCTTTTTAATATGCTGTCTAAGTTTGTCATTCAAAGCTTTTCTTTCAAAGAGCAAATGTCCTTTGATTTCATGGCTGCAGTCACCATCTGCAGTGATTTTTGAGCCCCCAAAATAAAGTCTGTCACTGTTCCCATTGATTCCCCATCTATTTGCCATGAAGTGATGTGACTGGATGCAATCATCTTAGTTTTCTTGAGTATTGAGTTATAAGCCAACTTTTTCATTCTCCTTTTTTACCTTCATCAAGAGGCTCTTTAGATCCTCTTCACTTTCTGCCATAAGAGTGTTGTCATCCGCATAGCTGAGGCTATTGGCATTTCTCCAGCAATCTTGATTCTAGCTTGTGCTTCATCCAGCCCAGCATTTTGCATGCCATAAGTTAAATAAGAAGGATGACAAATATACAGCCTTGGCCTACTCCTTTCCCAACAAGAAACTTTATACCTATTGAACAACAATTCCTCATTTTCCCCACTCCTACTTCTGACAATCACTAGTCTACTCTGCTTCTTTGAGTCTGACTATTTTAGACACCTCACATAAGTGGAATCATGCAATATTTGTTCTGTGACCTGGTTTCTCAACTGGAAAAAATCTTCTGCTGATACAGGAGAT
This sequence comes from Cephalophus harveyi, assembly GCA_006410635.1. NCBI lineage: Eukaryota > Metazoa > Chordata > Mammalia > Artiodactyla > Bovidae > Cephalophus > Cephalophus harveyi. The sequence goes on along the minus strand of SJYT01029241.1, from coordinate 473,879 downwards.
GCAAGAGATGTGGGCTTGTTCCTTGGGGTGGGAGACCCCTTGGAGGAGGAAATGGCAACTCACTCCAGTATACTTGCCTGGAAAATTTCATGGACAGAGGAGGCTGATGGACTACACTCCATGGGGTCACACAAAATCAGACATGATTAAGCACTTATGCACACACATGGCTTATTTTACCTAGCATAATGCCTTCAAGGTCCATGCAAGGTCCTGCATACAGCAGATTTTTTTCTTTTTAGACTCTGAATAATATTCTGCATACATATACTACACTTTATCCATTCATCCATCAGTGGACATGTTTCAGCTATTTTGAATAATGCTACAATGAACATGAGAGTGTAGATATGTCTTTCAGGCAGTGATTTCATCTCCTTTACCTGTATACCTAGAAATGGAATTGCTAAAATATATGGTAGTTTTCATCGCAGTCATTTTGCATTTTCACAGCAGTGCAAGGGTTTCAATTTTTTCACATCCTCACCAACAGTCATGTTTTGTTTTTTGTTAATGGCCATCTTAACAAGTGTGACCTGATATCTCATTGCGATTTTGGTTTGCATTTCTCTGGTGATTAGTGATGTTGAGCACTTTTTCGTTTACCTGTGTCCATTATGATGTTTTCTTTGGAGAAATATCTATTCAATTTCCTTGATGGTTTTTTGTAAATTAGGTTTTTTATTTATTTTATTATTGGATAATAAGAGTTCCTTATATACTTTGAATATTAAATAACTATAAGAAATATGGTTCACATTTTTTTTTCTTTTTCATTTTCACTCTTCTGATTGTTTCCCTTGATGTGTGGGAACTTTTGGCTTGATGTAATCCCATTCATCTTTTTTTTTGGTTTTGGTTCTTGTGCTTTTAGTCTCATAGCCAAGGACAGTAATTAAACAGTATGGTACTGGCATAAAAACAGACTTATAGACTAATGGAATAGAATAGAGAGCCTAGAAATAAACCCATGCATATATCAACTGTACCAAAGCATGTGCTGATATCATGCATGCATTATATCAACTAATCTTTGAGGAGCGTGCCAAGAATACGCAATGGGGAGAGAATAGTCCCTTCAACAAATGGAGTTAGAAAGACTGTATGTATTCATATACACAAGAATTTAATTGAACCATTATTTTACATTGAACAATGAAATCAACTCAAAATGAATTAAAGATTTAGATGTAAAATCGGAAACTGTAAAATTCTGAGAAGAAAACAAAGGGAAATGCTTCATGGCATTAGTCTAGGAAATAGTGCCTTTTACTCACATACATTCTTCATTTAATGTAATCTAGCTTTTAGTTTCTTCCTTTACAATAATGTTTTATGTACCTTTCAAAGAAAATCTTCCTCTACCCTAAAGTCAGAAAGATATCTTCATGCCATCCTCAAATAGCTTTATTGTTTTTAGTGTTTAGATTTATAGTTAATGTAGAATTTTGTTTGCACTAAAAGGTGAAGGTCAATCTTCCTTTTTTGAGTGGTATGTTCATTCAATAAAATACATACAATTTACATGTGAGTTTTCTGTCTCTATTTCACTGCAGTGATATTTTTGCAAATAAAAATCCCATATGATTACAAAATATGTTTTTTTTGTTTTTAAAATTTCTATTTTGTTTGACTAGATTGTTCATTTTTCTACCTATAAACAGTGTATTAATTCTACTAATTTATTAGGTCTGATATCAGACAAAGTAAGATCTCTGAACTTTCTTATTCTTCCTCAACATTATCTAGATACTCTTAGATTTTGCATTTTCACTTGTCATTCTACTAAAAATCTGCTGGGAATATGATTGAGATTATACTGAATGTATTTAGAAATATGGGACAGAACTTTCCAATAATGAGTCATCCAATTCAGTAGCATAATATTTTCCTGAACTTATTTACATCTTTTTTCATACCAATCAAGAATGTTTTGTAGTTTTTTAAATCTCTTTATCTTGTGAATATTTTCCTAAATTCAGTTCAGCTCATTCAGTTGTGTCTGATTCTTTGTGACCCCATGGACTTCACTGTCCAATGTTCCACACTCCAGGCTTCTTTGTACATCACGAACTCTCAGAGCATACTCAAACTCATGTCCATTGAGTCGGTAATGCCATCGAACCATCTCATCCTCTTCCATTCCCTTCTCCTCCTGCCTTCAATGTTTCTTTCCAGCATCAGGGTCTTTTCCAATGAGTCAGTTTTTTGCATCAGGTGGCCAAAGTATTGAAATTTCAGCTTTGGCATCAATCCTTCCAATGAAAATTTAGGACTGATTTCCTTTAGAATTGACTAGTTGGATCTCCTTGCAGTCCAAGGGACTCTCAAGAGTCTTCTGCAAAACCACAATTCAAAAGCAATTACTTTGCCAACAAAGGTCCATCTAGTCAAGGCTATGGTTTTTCCAGTAGTCATGTATGGATGTGAGAGTTGGACTATAAAGAAAGCTGGGCACTGAAGAACTGATGCTTTTGAACTGTGGTGTTGGAGAAGACTCTTGAGAGTCCCTTGGACTGCAAAGAGATCTAACCAGTCCACCCTAAAGGAGATCAATCCTGGATCTGGAAGGACTGATATTGAAGCTGAAACTCCAATAATTGGCCACCTGATGCAAAGAACTGACTCATTGGAGAAGACCCTGATGCTGAGAAAGATTGAAGGCAGGGTGAGATTTAATTCAATGTTGAATATTTTCAAACATTTTAAGAAAGAATAACTGGCAATCTTATTTTTCTATCCCAAGAATATTTGTTTTTCTATATAGAAATGTTCCTAAAATATGTAAATATAGAAAAATATTCACAAGAATGTAAAGATGGAAAATTCTCTCAAATCTTTTAAACAAGGTAAGCATAATCTTTTCATACTGTTCATGGGGTTATCAAGGCAAGAATACTGAAATGGTTTGCCATTCTTTTCTCCAGTGGTGTCAAGTGGGCCTTAGAAAGCATCACAATTAACAAAGCTAGTGGAGGTACTGGAATTCTAGTTGAGCTATTTCGAATCCTAAAAGATGATGCTGTGAAAGTGTTGCAGTCAATATGCCAGCAAATTTGGAATACTCAGCAGGGGCCACAGGACTGGGAAAAGTCAGTTTTCATTTCAATCCCAAAGAAGGGAAATGCCAAAGAATGTTCAAACTACTACACAATTGCACTCATCTCACACACTAGCAAAGTAATGCTCAAAATTCTCCAAGCCAGCCTTCAACAGTATGTGAACCGAGAACTTCCAGATGTTCAAGATAGATTTAGAAAAGGCAGAAGAACCAGAGATCAAATTGCCAACATCTTTTGGATCATGAAAAAAGAAAGACAGTTTCAGAAAAACATCTACTTCTGCTTTATTGACTACACCAAAGCCTTTGACTGTGTGGATAAGAACAAACAATGGAAAATTCATAAAGAGATGGGTATACCAGACCACCTTTCCTGCTTCTAGAGAAATCTATATGCAGGTCAAGAAACAACAATTAGAACCAGACATGGGACAAAAAATTGGTTCCAAATTGGGAAAGGAGTATGTCCAGGTTGCATTGTCACCCTGCTTATATGCAGAGTACATCATGTGAAATGGTGGGCTGGATGAAGCACAAGCTGGAATCAAGATTGATGGGAGAAATATCAATAACCTCAGATACACAGATGACACCACCCTTATGGCAAAAATGAGAAGAACAAAAGAGCCTCTTGATGAAGGTAAAAGAGGAGTGTGAAAAAGTTGGCTTGAAACTCAACATTCAAAAAACTAAGATCAGTCCCATCACTTCATGGAAAATAGATGGGGAAACAATGGAAACAGTGACAGACTTTATATTTGGGGGGGGGCTCCAAAATCACTGCATATAGTGACTGCAGCCATGAAATTAAACGACGCTTGCTCCTTGGAAGAAAAGCTATGACCAACCTAGACAGCATATTAAAAAGCAGAGACATTACTTTGCCAACAAAGGTCCATCTAGTCAAGGCTATGGTTTTTCCAGTAGTCATGTATGGATGTGAGAGTTGGACTATAAAGAAAGCTGGGCACTGAAGAACTGATGCTTTTGAACTGTGGTGTTGGAGAAGACTCTTGAGAGTCCCTTGGACTGCAAAGAGATCTAACCAGTCCACCCTAAAGGAGATCAATCCTGGATCTGGAAGGACTGATATTGAAGCTGAAACTCCAATAATTGGCCACCTGATGCAAAGAACTGACTCATTGGAGAAGACCCTGATGCTGAGAAAGATTGAAGGCAGGGTGAGAAGGGGACAACAGAGGATGAGATGGTTGGATGGCATTAGACTCAATGGGCATGAGTTTGAGTAAACTCCAGGAGTTGATGATGGACAGGGAGGCCTGGTGTGCTGCAGTCTCTGGGGTTGCAAAAAGTTGGACACGACTGAGTGACTGAACTGAATTGAACAGCATTCTTTATAGTCCAACTCTCACATCCATACATGACTACTGGAAAAACCATAGCCTTGACTAGATGGACCTTTGTTGGCAAAGTAATGTCTCTGCTTTTTAATATGCTGTCTAGGTTGGTCATAGCTTTTCTTCCAAGGAGCAAGCGTCGTTTAATTTCATGGCTGCAGTCACTATATGCAGTGATTTTGGAGCCCCCCCCCAAATATAAAGTCTGTCACTGTTTCCATTGTTTCCCCATCTATTTTCCATGAAGTGATGGGACTGATCTTAGTTTTTTGAATGTTGAGTTTCAAGCCAACTTTTTCACACTCCTCTTTTACCTTCATCAAGAGGCTCTTTTGTTCTTCTCATTTTTGCCATAAGGGTGGTGTCATCTGTGTATCTGAGGTTATTGATATTTCTCCCATCAATCTTGATTCCAGCTTGTGCTTCATCCAGCCCACCATTTCACATGATGTACTCTGCATATAAGCAGGGTGACAATGCAACCTGGACATACTCCTTTCCCAATTTGGAACCAATTTTTTGTCCCATGTCTGGTTCTAATTGTTGTTTCTTGACCTGCATATAGATTTCTCTAGAAGCAGGAAAGGTGGTCTGGTATACCCATCTCTTTATGAATTTTCCATTGTTTGTTCTTATCCACACAGTCAAAGGCTTTGGTGTAGTCAATAAAGCAGAAGTAGATGTTTTTCTGAAACTGTCTTTCTTTTTTCATGATCCAAAAGATGTTGGCAATTTGATCTCTGGTTCTTCTGCCTTTTCTAAATCTATCTTGAACATCTGGAAGTTCTCGGTTCACATACTGTTGAAGGCTGGCTTGGAGAATTTTGAGCATTACTTTGCTAGTGTGTGAGATGAGTGCAATTGTGTAGTAGTTTGAACATTCTTTGGCATTTCCCTTCTTTGGGATTGAAATGAAAACTGACTTTTCCCAGTCCTGTGGCCCCTGCTGAGTATTCCAAATTTGCTGGCATATTGACTGCAACACTTTCACAGCATCATCTTTTAGGATTCGAAATAGCTCAACTAGAATTCCAGTACCTCCACTAGCTTTGTTAATTGTGATGCTTTCTAAGGCCCACTTGACACCACTGGAGAAAAGAATGGCAAACCATTTCAGTATTCTTGCCTTGATAACCCCATGAACAGTATGAAAAGATTATGCTTACCTTGTTTAAAAGATTTGAGAGAATTTTCCATCTTTACATTCTTGTGAATATTTTTCTATATTTACATATTTTAGGAACATTTCTATATAGAAAAACAAATATTCTTGGGATAGAAAAATAAGATTGCCAGTTATTCTTTCTTAAAATGTTTGAAAATATTCAACATTGAATTAATTTGGGCCTGTAGATTTCATTTTGGGCTATGTTTCAATTGCATGATTATATTAATAACTGCAAGATTTTCCAAATTGTATATCTCTGTTTTGTCAACGTAAAGTGTTGTGATTTTTTAATCAGAAATTTTAACATGTGTAATGCTTCTTTCTATCTTTTTCAGATCTGTAGGCTCTTTAGTGGCTTCCCTGGTGGCTCCGAGGTTAAAATGTCTGCCTGCAATGCAGGAGACCTGGGTTCGATCCCTGGATCAGGAAGATGCCCTGGAGAAGGAAATGGCAACCCACTCCAGTATTCTTGCCTGGAGAATACCATGGACAGAGGAGCCTGGTGGGCTATAGTCCATGGGGTCACAAAGAGTCAGACACAACTGAGCGACTTCACTTCACTTCAGGCTCCTTAGTGATGTTTTTTCATTTCTGATATTAATAACCTATGATTTTTCTAGTTTTAATTGAGTTTATTTGTTCTTTTTTAAAAAATATTTTGTCCAATAACCAACCTTTGTCTTATTTCTTTTCTTATAGCTTGTTTTTTATTTTATTAATCTCTGATCATATCTTTTCCTTCCTTCTATTTTCTTTGGCATTAACTTGGTGATGAACAGGGAGGCCTGGCATGCTGCGATTCATGGGGTCGCAAAGAGTCGGACACGACTGAGCGACTGAACTGAACTGAACTGAACTGAATATCAAAAAGACCTAAACATTCTGTTTAAAAATGGGTAGGGAAAAACATTGGACAAAATTCAACATCGTTTCATGGTAAAAATTCTCATCAGATTTGTATAGATGGAGCATATCTCAGCATAATAAAGACTACTTATGATAAACCTATAGTTAACATCATATTCATAGGGAGAAGCTTTCTAAAATCACAAACAAGACAAGGGTGTCACCTCTCATCACTTATATTAAACATTATCTTGAAAGTTCTAGCCACAGCAGTCAGAACTAGCTCTACCATTTCTTTTTGATGTCTTCATTGGAATATGCTTTTGAAGAGATATCGTCCCTTTTACTCTTTGGTTACTCAGTGATACTGTTCATACATAAAAAGCAGATAAATGCTATTTTTTATTGGAATATGATTGCTTTACAATGTTGTGTTATTTTCTGCTGTACAATATCATGAATCAAACATGTGTAGATACATATACTCCCTCCCTCTTGAGTCTCCACCTCACCTCCCAGCACTCCCCTTCCCCTTCCAGGTCATCACAGTTCAAACTACTGCAGTTACACTCTTTTCACATGTGAGCAAAGTAATGCTCAAAATTGTCCAAGCCAGGCTTCAACAGTATGTGAAGCGAGAACTTCCAGATGTTCAAGCTGGATTTAGAAAAGGCAGAGGAACCAGAGATCAAATTGCCAACATCTATTGGATCATTGAAAAAGCAATAGAGTTCCAGAGAAACACCTACTTCTACCTCATTGATTATGCCAAAGCCTCTGACTGTGTGGATCAGAGCAAACTGTGGAAAATTCATAAAGAGATGGGAATACCAGACCACCTTATCTGCCTCTTGAGAAACGTGTATGCAGGTCAAGAAGCAGCAATTAGAACCGGACCGAGAAAAACAGACTTGTTCCAAATTGGGAAAGAAGTATGTCAAGGCTGTATATTGTAAGCCTGCTTATTCTATGCAGAGTACCTCATGGGAATTGGTGGGCTGGATGAAGCACAAGCTGGAATCAAGATTGCCAGGAGAAACATCAATAATTTCAGATATGCAAAAGACACCACCCTTATGGCAGAAAGCAAAGAGCCTTTTGATGAAGGTGAAAGAAGACAGTGAAAAAGTTGTCTTAAAACTCAACATTCAAAAAACTAAGATCATGGAATCTGGCCCCATCACTTCATGGCAAATAAATGAGGAAATAATGGAAACAGTGACAGACTTTATTTTTGGGCGCTCCAAAATCACTGTGGGTGGTGACTGCAGCCATGAAATTAAAAGACCCTTGCTCCTTGAAAGAAAAGCCATGACAAATCTAGACAGCATATTAAAAAGCAGAGAAATCTGCTTTGCTGTCAAAGGTTTGTCTAGTCGAAGCTATGGTTTTTCTGGTAGTCATGTATGGATGTGAGAGTTGGACCATAAATAAAAATTGATGATTTTGAACTGTGGTGTTGGAGAAGACTCTTGAGAGTCTTCTCAATATTCCTTGAATATTCATTGGCAGGACTGATGCTGAAGCTGAAACTCCAGTACTCTGGCCACCTGATGTGTAGAGCTGATTCGTTAGAAAAGCCCCTAGTGCTGGGAAAGGTTTAAGGCAGGAGGAGAAGGGGATGACAGAAGGTAAGATGGTTGGATAGCATCACCAATCCGATGGACATGAATTTAAGCAAGTTCCAGGAGATGGTGAAGGACAGGGATGCCTGGCATGCTGCAGTCCATGGGGTCACAAAGAGTTTGACACGACTGAGCGACTGAACAACAATAAGGTCCTCAGAGTGCCAAGCTGAACTCCCTGTGCTATACAGAAACTTCCTGCTAGCTGGCTCCTTTACACATGGTAGTGTATGTGGTCAATGCTACTGCCTCAAGTGTTTTCCCTTCTTTTTCCCCTAGTTCTATTGTTTTGTCTTCTGGTTTCCAAGGTTCATGATCCTTATCATTTGATTTGAACATGGTACATTCATATTGAACTCATATATTTAAACATGCTTCACCAATTTTAATACATTGCATTATTTTTATTTAAATTCAAATTGTCCAATCTTTAGCCAGTGAGAGCCTTTCCAAGTTAGCTTCTGAGTTCTTTTGACATACTCTAGTGATCTCTATCTGATAGCATCCTTGGTATCTGCTGTTAAAAGATACTCCTAGCTCATTTTATACATTCCTATCTTGGATTTGGAATTAGCCATTCCTGTAAGAAGTCTTGATTTCTTTTAGAAACAATGGTATTTTAAGGTTTTTTTTTTTTTTT
>SJYT01029241.1:426609-464149 GCA_006410635.1 Cephalophus harveyi | reverse complement strand
TAGATGTGTATAAGAGACAGGTATAAGGTTGTACAATATATCACTATAGTATATATAATAGGTATCATATATAATACTACTTTATTATATATAAAGTATTGTTATAGAATACTGTTGTGTGAGCAAATATAGGCTATATTACACATAATACATTAAATATATAAAACACTGGCTATTGTTTTTAGTACTACCTCTATAAATTATAGTCATATGTCAGTGAAACACACTTGTACCTCATTCTTTTTCTCTGTCATATTTTTTAACTTTTTGCTACCTGTTGGAAAATGAGAGTAAGAACTCCTTAAACGTGATGATACACCAAAGTGATGGGATATATTAGCCAGGAAAAGGTGACAAATAATCATTCGGAACACAATGGATTTGAAAGTCTCTGACCACCTCAAACGTGTCATACTCTGATTGATATTTTTTCTCCTGAACTTCATCCTCTATTACTCACTACTCTTGATTAAGGAGACAAACCCACTTGCAGTAAATATGATGCTATCTCATTCTGAGGAGCAAGTTAAGGAGAAACTGATTCTGAAATCTTCTCAATAGGTAATAATTAATGAATCTAATATATATTGTTAATTTACCATTCATTTCCCATCCTCCAACTTCTAACTTCTAATCTTCTGATCCAATTGATTAAAGCCAAATTACAAGAGGCTATAACCACAAATACAGCTTTAATTCTTTATTAATTTTAATCATAAGCAACCTTTCTATTGAAATCATAATGCATTATGAATGTGTTCACAGATCGGGGATAATAGGGCAGTGATGACATTTCTTGGACCCTTTTTGTTTTTCATTATGGTTTAGCGTCAACTTGTTCAAACAGAAAAGAGCGGACACTGATTAAATATCAGAGTTGGACTATAATGAAAGAAAAGTCCACAGCAAATACGTAGTGATTGTTTTAAATCAAATGTGTGGGAGGGTGGATTTCAAGTGATAGCTCAGCAGTTACACTCCTAATCCCAGCTGAGGCTGCCATGTGATTTTTCATTTGGCTTACAAAACGGAGCTGGATTTCAGCAAGTCCCTGCTGGCTGGCCCATGAGCCAAGCACCACATGCCTCTATCTTTGGCATCTGACAATATTGTTATTAATATTACAAGCTTAGGGGGAAAAGCCACTGATGGTAACCTCTGCTTTGTAAAATTATGTTAACTCATTAAAGTCCTGAATCCTTCTAGACTTCTTTTAAGTGGAGAGTTTGAAATAGTGATAAATTTCTCTGTGTATTAAGAAATGCCAGGATTTCAATTTGCAGCATTAATGAAGTCAAGGACAAGAGTTTCTACCTCCAATTCACCTATTACAGCAGGTCAGAAACTTTCAACATCATCTCATTAAATGTAGATATAACCAGCATGTGTTGTTTTAGATAATTTTGTGCTTTAAACCAAGGTAGGTGTACCTCACATTGCCTGACAAGAATGCATAGAAAGGGAATACCAGACAACATACTTTTTATAGCCAATGACCAGAACTTTTTGCCCAAACTCTGACTTACTTTTTACCTTTCACTTAGAGTGTGCCATGTCTGCATCACTTTCTTATTTTCTGATCTATATGTTTGAAGGAGTTTAGGCAAGAAGTGCATGACAAAGTCACTTAAAATATCAGAATGACCCTATATACTCAAATATTATGTCTGAAAATATGGTTAAACATGCTGACTTTAAAAAAAATGCCAAAATTTGAACTCTGGTTGTTGAAAATTCTCACGATCAGTAAGTTCGTGAAAAATTGGGGGGTAAGTTGAATGGAGTCTATGTATTTTGTTTCTCTCATATTTCTGGAATTATGTTGTATAATTTACAGGCATTATCATATTTGAATGTTGGGACTGTCCTTTGTAGTTTCTAATCAGATAACTAAAGTGAAAGGATTTTTGAATTAAGAATCAGATCTGTTTCAAGGTCTATCTCTCCTTCTTAAGGTACCTTTTGGTCAAGCTGTTCTGCCTTTCTTAGCTTCTGTTTTCCCACTTCAAAAAATAAGATTAATGATATAATACTGTCAAAGATCTTTTTCAACTTTTCATTTCTTTAATTCCATCAGCCTTTATAAGATGCATTTCTTAATGATTTTATAGAACCAGTTTTTAAAAGCTTTTGAATTATGGATTTCTTTTGAGAATCTGATGAAAGTTACTGTACTAGACATTTTTTCTTTTTAATTTGCCCACCTTTTCTTTGGAAATATCCTCCCTAATTCCATATGATCCTAGTTGGATAGAAGGAAGCATATGGCTCAGCCTAGACTAATCATAAATTGTACTTCCCCAGTACCAGTAATTGGTTCAAGGGGTGCATATGGGTGACATGCAGACCAATAATCATTCCAAATAGTTTTATGAATTAGAAGCAAAGAATTGCATCTTTATACTTTTGTAGGTTGTAGACTCAGTGCTACTTCAATCTTCCCAATGTATAAAGACAAGATATGACTCTCGCAAGAAACAATGAGACATTTGCATAAAGAGACTAAAAAGAAAGTGAGAGGAGAGACCCAGAGAGATTATAAGCTGATGCTGCTGCTGCTGCTGCTAATAAAACAATAAATCCAACCTGCTTCACCCCTCAACCCTCCTGTTATGTTAACCTGTAAATTGCCTTTATCCTCTTCCCACTCCACTTCTTTTTGGCAAGGGAAGTTATGTGCTTACACTATTTTGAGCTGGTTTCTCTCACTTTCTTTTGAATCCATTCTTTACAACCATTGCTATGTAATCATTCTTCAGAAAATGTGCAATGCAAAAAATGTTATCCATATATTGTATTTCCAGGGTGGTGGGTGTGTGGCTTACAGATCATATCATCAGTTTAATAAAACTGCACTTTTATGTAGATCCTTATAGGTTACAAACAAGTTTTCTGCAAAGTCTTATACAACTTTTATGAGAACACTGAAAGTTTTATATTATCATTTCCATTTTGCAGATAAAGGAAGGGAAGCTCAGAGGTGTTAAGAAATTGCCTATAGTTACATCACTAGGAAGTAATGACAAAGTCAAGTTCAGGATGACTTCTAGTTTTGCTTCTTAGAGAGAGCTCAGGAAGTAGCATGGACAGGAAAATACTCTTTCTAAGCTCTTCCACTTGCAGACAGCAGAAGTAAAATTTAAGATCATGATGAAAATTTACAATAATTCCTCACATTATCCCAGCCAACTTCCCATTTCTAATTGATTTTTCTCATGTTGCTTCTCCAGCTTGTGAGTGCTGCTCAAACTGAAGGTTTAAAAAACTTTCCCCTTGAAGATTTAATGACTCCAAATCTGTATTTGATTACTTGTTTCCATTGGAGTTTGTGTGTGTGCAATGGCCAAGACAGAAGAGCAAAAAGAAACCTTGTTGGTCATGCATTATGTATCTGCTGCCACTGGATTTGGGCTGAGACTGAGACTGTGACGTCTTCACCAGGCTTAGCATTTACTTTGAGCTGCTTGCTTTGTTTGAACATTCATTCTTCAGACAGTGAGGGGTTTAACTCATGAGTCAACCATGTACAATTACTCACACTATAAATTCCAAGAAAAGTCAAGGAGATTTACTTTCTGAGTTTGATCTTTAAGCGGCCAATAGATTTCATCTTCTTGTAAAGGCAGCTAAAATCCTTCGCTTCCCCTTTTGCTGTTTATCCCATCCTATATCAGTTTATCAGATGAGATCTGGGAGGGCAAGTACCACAAAGCTAATAAATTATATGGTAACATAATTAGGAGAAAAAAATTAAACTAAGTGGGGTAAGGGAGGATACATCTGAGTTTGCCATTAATTAGTTGTGTGATCCTAGATTAACCATGTTGTTCCTCCATCCTCAGTTTGTAAGATGAGTCATTAATACAAGTGATTTAAAAGATTCATCTCTTTTCTAAAATTCTATAAAGTAATAACAACAGAGCCATTTTTATTTCACATGTAATATAGTTTGTGTCCTGCAACATGGTTTTTGTCTTTGGTTTTTTTTTTTTTTATTTTATTAACTTTTAATTAGGTATTCATTTTTGAGATTGCATTGGAGTACTGCATTTCGGACTCTTTTGTTGACTATGATGGCTACTCCATTTCCTCTAAGGGATTTCTGCTCACAATAGTAGATATAATGGTCATCTGAGTTAAATTCACCCATTACAGCCCATCTTAGTTTGCTGATTCCTAAAATGTCGATGTTCACTCTTGCCATCTCCTGTTTGACCACTTCCAATTTGCCTTGATTCATGGACCTAACATTCCAGTTTCCTATGCAATATTGCTCTTTACAGCATCAAACCTTGCTTATATCACCAGTCCCATCCACAACTGGGTGTTGTTTTTGCTTTGGCTCCATCCCTTCATTCTTTCTGGAGTTATTTCTCCACTGATCTCCAGTAGCATATTGGGCACCTATATGCAGAGTACATCATGAGAAACGGTGGGCTGGAAGAAGCACAAGCTGGAATCAAGATTGCCGGGAGAAATATCAATAACCTCAGATATGCAGATGACAACACCCTTATGGCAGAAAGTGAAGAACAACTGAAGAGCCTCCTGATGAAAGTGAAGGGGAGAGTGGAAAAGTTGGCTTAAAGCTCAACATTCAGAAAACTAAAATCATGGCATCTGGTCCCATCACTTCATGGTAAATAGATGGAGAAACAGTGGAAGCAGTGGCAGACTTTATTTTTTTGGTCTCCAAAATCACTGCAGATGGTGACTTCAGTCATAAAATTAAAAGATGCTTGCTCCTTGGAAGGAAAGTTATGACCAACCTAGACAGAATATTAAGAAGCAGAAACATCACTTTGTCAACAAAGGTCCATCTAGTCAAGGCTGTGATTTTTCCAGTGGTAATTTATGGATGTGAGTGTTGGACTATAAAGAAAGCTGAGCACCAAAGAATTGATGCTTTTGAACTGTAGTATTGGAGAAGACTCTTGAGAGTCCCTTGGACTGCAAGGAGATCTTACCAGTCCATCCTAAAGGAGGTCAGTCTTGGGTGTTCATTGGAAGGACTGATGTTGAAGCTGAAACTCCAGTACTTTGGCTACCTGATGAGAAGAGCTGACTCATTTGAAAAGACCCTGATGCTGGGAAAGATTGAGGGCAGGAGGAAAAGGGGACGACAGAGGATGAGCTGGTTGGATGGCATCACTGACTCAATGAACATGGATTTAGATGGACTCCAGGAGTTGGTGATGGACGGGAAGGCCTGGCGTGCTGTGGTTCATGGGGTCGCAAAGAGTCGGACATGACTGAGTGACTAAACTGAACTGAACTGAATTAGTTATTCAAACAGAGCCCAAGATAAAAAGATATATATTTTTTCAGATTGGGTGAAAATATACTTTAGGGATGATATGAATTTAAATTATCGTTTAAATGGTTTATTTTAACCACCTGGTTCAAGTTATCTATGAAAGTATTGTGTGAGTATGCATGCCTTTTAACTTTTCTGGAGAAAGCAAAAAATCTTTCTGAATAAGATTTGAAGTTACTGGAAATTTCAGTTCACAGTTTTATTGGAGATTATTGATCCTATAGCTTTATTAGGATATTAGTGGATGGCATATTTGGTGTAATTTAATTGAAAATACTCCCACTCCTTATTTTCTAGGAGCAGATATAATATACAGCAAGCAAATTTACTATTATAAAATTGAAATAGGATAATTAACTTGGATGTCAGAAACCATGTTTCCTTTATATATGTGTATTTGACTCTTCGTGACACTTTGAACTAGGGCTTGCAGGCTCCTCTGTCCATGAGATTCTCCAGGCAAGACAACTGGAGTGGGTTGTCATGCCCTCCTCCAAGGGATATTTCCAACCGAGGGATGGAACCCACGTCTCTTACTTCTCCTGCATTGGCAGATGGGTTTTTAACCACTTGTGCCACCTGGGAAGCCTGGCTCATAATATCATTAAGTAGATCAAAATTAACTTTCACAAATTAAAAAAATATATATTTTTAGGCATAAAAAACAAGCTTTGATTTGTTGAAGTGTAGTTCTATTACTCTGTTGTTAGAACACAAACACTTTTATGACTCTCTACATTCTATTTCCTTGTGGTTCAGCTGGTAAAGAATCCGCTTGCAATGTCGGAGACCTGCGTTCAATTCCTGGGTTGGGAAGATCCCCTGGAGAAGGGAAAGGCTACGCACTCCAGTATTCTGGCCTGTAGCACTCCATGGACTGTATAGTCCATGGGGTTGAAAAAAGTCAGACAGAACTGAGCGACTTTCATGCTCTATTAATGAAAGTGCAGATATCTCAGCTTGTCATCCAAGATCCTTCATAATCTGACCACCTCTAACATGTAAAACACATTTTAACTAAATTCTAGTAATCTAATAATCCCCAGCCAAATACTATTCCATCATTCATTCAATACTTTCCCATTTATATGCCTTTTGCTCATTTTCTGTTTATTAAAAATCTACACTTCTTAAAGTGTGGGCTAAATGTTACTTCCTTCATGAATCTATCCCAGATATGCCTAATGAAAACTAATTCTTCCTTCCCTCTGCTATCTGTGTTCTCACAATATTCTATTGGTACTTTTTTGGGGCATTTAACACAACTATTTTATAGAATGTCTAACGTCAGAAAGCTGATATAGAATTGTCATCTGATGAAAGGATGGCCAATATATGAAAACTATGCTATGCTATGCTATGCTACGCTAAGTCACTTCAGTCGTGTCCGACTCTGTGTGACTCCATAGACGGCAGCCCACCAGGCTCCCCTATCCCTGGGATTCTCCAGGCAAGAACACTGGAGTGGGTTGCCATTTCCTTCTCCAATGCATGAAAGTGAATAGTGAAAGTGAAGTCGCTCAGTTGTATCCGACTCTAGCGACCCCATGGACTGCAGCCTACCAGGCTCCTCCATCCATGGGATTTTCCAGGCAAGAGTACTGGAGTGGGGTGCCATTGCCTTCTCTATATGAAAACTAAGAACTCATAAAACAGATTTACTAGGAAATGATTATTTTCATATCAAGAAGACTCTCATGATGACAAGATAATTTGCTGTGAAATTCCTTGAATTACAAATGCTTGCAATGTACTGAATATTAACACAGATTTAACTCAATTCTGTAGAGCACACACCTATTGCATACATTGTGGTAGTAAAAAAAAAAAAAGCAAATGAAATCCATTTTAGTTCATAAAAGTCTATAACCAGGAATCCATTGCTTTTAAATGTGTACAAGAGTTTCATGGAGTCTATTACCACAGGGAGTAGAGATTGTCCACATTAGAGGGGGATCACAAATCCTACCTACTATTTGACTTCTTCCAGAATTTTTGAGCTGGATCATTGTCATTTCACGAAACTACAAGTAGCCTTGCCTTGCTCAGGAAATATAAACAACAAGAATTCCGTTGGACAGAAGAGTTGGTTGTTTTGTGCTGATAGAGGGTGAGGGAACAAGAAAAATCTTCCTCTGCTATCATGAGATATTTGGACACCAAACTTTCCAAATAGTCCAATATATATCTGAACATGATACCAACTGCTATGGGATATTCAGATACTGAACTGATCATTTTTTCCCCTCCCACTCAGATCTGTTTTCCTCCTTTTTCTGTTCCTTTTTGAGGCTAAGACAACTATAGCCCCTAGTCTCTCTTACTCTCTGACTTCAAGAGTTTACCAAAACAGGTACAAGATTGGAGTGTGGGTGAAAAAAATATCCAGGGCATCTTGGCTCCTCTCTCTCTACTTCATATGCTGTCTCTGGCTGTGGCTGTGTCTCCCCTCTGCTTAACACCAGAGAACCACTTCATCTCTGACCTTTGTTTCATTTAGGAAAATATATCAATTATAGCTTGATCTAGTGATCCTGGGTCCTGGATCATACTGTCCCAAATATGTGGCAATGATTTCTTATTTTTCCTAATGTCTTGTTTGCACCACTATATTTTGGCTTCTCAGTTCACTTGTAGAACCAATTTCCTGTGTTGTATTTCTGCTGTTTGAAATATATAGAGTGGTTTCTGATTTGATCCTAGTTGAAACCTTCAGTTCCAAAACATGGCCACAAAGAGAAGAGGACAAATTACTTCAGAAATGAAATCTAGGTGTGTGTGTGCACTTAGTCATGTCCAGATCTTTGGGTCCCATGAACTGTAGCCATCCAGGCTCCTCTGTCCATGGGATTCTCCAGGCAAGACCACTGGAGTGGGTTGCCATTGCCATTTCCTCCTCCAGGGGTATCTTCTCCACCCAGGGATCAAACCCACATCTCTTGCATATCCTGCAGGGAAGTGCATTCTTTACCCACTGAGCCCCTAGAGTGGGTTTCCCCAAAGGCTCAGCAGGTAAAGAGTTTGCCTGCAATGCAGGAGACACAGTAGATGCGGGTTGGATCCCTGAGTTGAGAAGATCCCTTGGAGGAGGAAATGGCAGCCCACTCCAGTATTCTTGCCTGGAAAATTCTGTGGGCAGAGGACCCTGGTGGGCTGCAGTCCACAGGGTCACAAAATGTTGGACACAGCTGAGCATACACATATATTATGCTCTAGGTATATTTACTTACATTATGAGTCTTCCAACAACCCTTTGAGACACATCTCATTGTTCTCATCTTATGATGAGGCTAGAATTTTTAAAGTTACATATCTTACCTGAGAACTGAAAGCTTGTAGTGCCCAAGATAGGGTTCACACTTGGCTTTTCTATTTCCAAACATTTCACAAATGAGGAGAGAATAAGAAACTCAGAGTAGATTCATAAATTTTACCTATTTCCAAAGAGAATTGTTTGTAACTCTGAATTAGAAGATGTTTGCACCATCTTCCTACTCCTCATCTCAAAATTAATTTATGAGGATTTTGAGATTGAAATTAGATTCAAAGAGGTTCTTCCTGAAAAGCCTCTGTGGTTTCAAACATAAGATGGTGTAGGCCAGGGTCATATGAAATACCATCATTAGTGATCCTAAGCTTCAGATTCAACTATTATAGTTTTCAAATGCAAGTGTAATTGAGGGGGTTTAAAACTATCCATTCTTGAAATCAGATATTTTTCTGCAATAGGAAAGATGACATCTGTTATTTATCCTTGGAATTAGGATTTTGTTAATTTGTTCATTCATTTACTTATTCACTCATTGAGTCTATGAATACTTTTTGAAAACTCTCAGTCAGATGCTGCAAATATTTAGTTCAAAAAGTGAACATAATAACACCATAAATAAAGCAGGTATACATAAGATCCTTCCTAGAAACAAACGTCTATCCCCAATTTCCATCTCCTCCCTACATTTTCAAAGCCAGATCGCTGAGATTACTCATTCTCTTGTATTAGTTCCTTCTTCCTAAATATTGTTTCCTTTTCAAAATTTCAGTCCTTCTAGCCTTGGTTCTATGAGTCTAACTTTCTCCTTGACAAACCCTGCATTTCCTTTCATGTTCTCCAAGTTCTGAAAACCCCAATTTCCTCTTGCAACAACACATATGAATATGCATTTATTTCTCACTTCCAACACAGAAGTTCAGTAACTTCTGGGGTCATGAAGCCCTAGAGATCTGGACAAAAGGTAAGAAACCTTTTGTCCACTTTTGAAATAGAATATTTGCAGCATCTGACTGAGCAATTCATTATCTGGGAGTTTTCATTTCATTATCTGGGAAATCAAAATAAATTTTGTAAAGAAATAGGGTATACACTCATTTAGATTTGTGGCTCAAACTGATCAGGAATTTCAAAGGAGAATCAAGATCCTGGACATTGGTGGAGTGGTAAGGGGGGTGTGGTACACATCTGGAAGAAGCTGTGAATATGTTCTTTACGACCCTAGATGGTGAGTGGTGGGTGCAAACTTAGTACAAGAAAACCCTTTATGAAGCACATAACTTTATAAAAATGATGGGTACTCTTTGGATCTAATAACTTTTCTGTGTTGCAAGTCTATATAACCATAATGAGATTCCACATGGTAAGACTATCACAGAACAGATTTAAACACTGGGTTTAGCCAGTTGGATTTAATGATGATTAAGTTAACTTGTAACACTAAACTTCTAATCCAAGGCCAACTGCATGCCTATTTTTTTTTTTTTCTTAGAAACTTTTCCCTTCTCCAGTTTATCTATGTAATTTTAGAATATATTGCTATTCCCCAAAGCTGGCTTTGACTCTGATGTTGGGAGGGGTTGGGGGCAGGAGGAGAAGGGGATGACAGAGGATGAGATGGCTGGATGGCATCACTGACTCAATGGACGTGAGTCTGAGTGAACTCTGGGAGTTGGTGATGGACAGGGAGGCCTGGCGTGCTGCGATTCATGGGGTCGCAAAGAGTTGGACACGACTGAGCGACTGAACTGAACTGAACTGAAGTATCTATGGACTTCCCTGGTGGCTCAGTGGTAATGCTGGAGACCTGGGTTCAATTTCTGGGTTGGGAAGATCCCCTGGAGGAGGGCATGGCAACTCACTCCAATACTCTTGCCTGGAGAATTCCATGGGCAGAAGAGCCTGGCAACTACAGGCCGTAGGGTAGCACAGAATCAGACAACTGAAATGACTAAGCAGCAGCAGTACTGCTGAATATGAATATGGGATATTAATATCAAGTATGTGATAGGCTAGAGAAAAAAAAAGAGGGGAAAAAAAAAAAGATAAATTCCTTTCGCTCAGCTTCATCCTTTTTCACAACCCAGCAAGGCAATCTGCAAGCAAAATACCTACATGTCTCTAGTAGAGTTGTGCCAAGAGTCTTTGTGAAAACCTTTTGTGATGGAAACAAAAAGTCCTGGTTCCTGGAGAGAATTATCAGAGCATTGTTGGTGGAGCCCCATCACCCAGGGCAGCAGATAATATGGTAACCTATTGGAGTGGAGCCAGCTCATTTGCATGTCACAAAGTTGCCAGCTCTGTGTGCACACAGCACATTAAACTTTTAGCTTATACATGCCAGGAGTGCTTGGGCCACTGCCACTTTCTCCCTTGTTCTCCAGTTTCCATTTTCTTGCTCTGGTTTTCACATCACTTCTACACAGACCATGGGGAATGGTCTCTATCTTCTGTCCTTTGTAGAGCCCTTTTAATTTTCTTTATTTTCACACTACCAACAGAACAAGTTCTTAGCCATGAGTCTAACTTACAGGTCTAATCTTATCCCATAAAATCTACCATGACTCACCACTCTACTTCATGTGGACCATATTCCTTTAGGACCTATGAATTGTCCCAGTTACTCAGTTTGTTTTTGCTTCTCTCCCCTTGCCAAGAATGTCCTATACCCTGCAATCTTTATGTGTCTCACTTCTACCTATTCTTCAAGATTCTGCTCATCTACAGCTTAGAGAACCCACTGTTTATCTAAGCAGCAAGGAATGTGATGAAAAAAGCGCCAGCACCGTGGAAAAGGTGTCCTCTACAGGCCAAAGCTGATTGTAAAACATGTCATTTCAGAACAGTACCCTTGATATGAAAAGAATTACAAAATTTCAAACTAATAGAAGACATGGGATGGTTCTCAATGCAAGTGGAATTATCATGAGGAATGGCAAGATTAGAATTATAGTTGGGGCCAATAAGAGTATTCTTAAGTCTACAAAAACAAATGATATAAAACATGGGTAGTTGATGGTTTGTGGTCAGATATGCCAATAAAATTTCACAGTCCCTTGTCTAACTTCCAGATATGAAACAATATTCAAATTGAGACTCCACTGACTGGAGGATAAGCAAGGTCCCCAAGAAAGACCCTGAAATATCATGGCAAGGGTATAATGATCTCCCATAGTCCATCTTATGGTACTATCAACAAAACAAGGATCCAGGTTCATTTATTCAGGAGATATAAGCTGGGGAATATTTTAACATTTTGAGGACCATTGAGTATAGGGTCCAGAATCATATTAATCCTTAGGAACAGGAAGAATGTTTCCTTTAGGCTAAGACATATGGAGAATCAGTCAGTTCAGTCTCAGCCGTATCTGACTCTTCATAACCCCAGGGACTGAAGCATGCCAAGGATTCCCTGTCCATTGCTACTCCTGGAGCTTGCTAAAACTCATGTCCATCAAGTTGGTGATGCCATCCAACTGTCTCATTCTCTGTAATCCCCTTCTCCTCCTGACATCATTCTTTCCCAGCATCAAGGTTTTTTCCAATGAGTCAGTTTTTCGCATCAGGTGGTCAAAGTATTTGAGCTTCAGTTTCAGTATCAGTCCCTCCAATGAATATTCAGGACTTATTTCCTTTAGGATTGACTGGTTTGATCTCCTTAACTGTCCAAGGGACTCTCAAGAGTCTTCTCTAAAACCAAAGCTCAAAAGCATGAATTTTTCACTGCTCAGGTTTCTTTATGGTCCAACTCTCACACCCATTCATGACTACTGGAAAAACCATAGCTTTTATTAGATGGACCTTTGTTGGCAAAGTAAGGTCTCTGCTTTTTGATATGCTGTCTAGGTTGGTTATAGCTTTTTTTCAAGAAGCAATTGTCTTTTAATTTCATGGATGCAGGAATCATCTGCAGTGAATTGGGAGCCCAGGAAATAAAGTCTGTCACTGTTTCCCATCTATTTGCATTAGGTGATGGGACCTGATGCCATGATCTTAGTTTTATGAAAGTTGAGTTTTAAGCCAGATTTTTCACGCTGTTTCACCAAGAGGCTCATTAGTTCTTCTGCATTCTCTGCTATAAGGGTGGTGTCATCTGCATATTTGGGGTTATTGATATTTCTCTCAGCAATCTTGCTTCCAGTTTGTGTTTCATCCAGCCCAGCATTTTGCATGATGTACTCTGGATAAAGTTTAAATAAGCATGGTGACAGTATACAGCCTTGATGTACTCCTTTCCCAATTTGGAAACAGTCTGTTGTTCCAAGTCCAGTTCTAACGGTTGTTTCTGGACCTGCATACAGATTTGTTGGGAGGCAGGTAAGGTGTGTCTGCTATTCCCATATATTTAAGAATTTTCCAGTTTGTTGTGATCCACTATAGCACAGTCAGTGAAGCAGAAATAGATGCTTTTCTGGAACTCTTTTGCTTTCTCTATGATCCAACAGATGTTGGCAATTTGACCTCTGGTTCCTCTACCTTTTCTAAATCCAGCTTAAATATCTGGAAGTTCTCAGTTCACGTACTGTTGAACCCTGACTTGGAAAATTTTGAGCATTACTTTGCTAGCATGTGCGATGAGTGCAATTATGCAGTAGTTTGAACATTATTTGGTATTGCCTTTCTTTGGGATAGGAATGAAGACTGACATTTTCTACTTCAGTGGCCATTGCTGACTTTTCCAATTTGCCAGCATATCAACTGCAGGACTTTAACAGCACTATCTTTTAGGATTTGAAATAGCTCAACTGGAATTCCATCACTTCCACTAGCTTTGTTTGTAGTTATGCTTCCTAAGGCCCACTTGACTTTGCACTCCATGATGTCTGTCTGTAGGTGAGTTATCACACCACTCTGGTTATCTAGGTCATTGAGCTCTTTTTTTATCTAGTTCTGTGTATTCTTGCCAACACTTCTTAACATCTTCAGCTTCATTTAAGTCCATATCATTTCTGTTCTTTATTGTGCCCATCTTTGCATGAAATATTCCCTTGGTTTCTCGAATTTTCTAGAAGAGATCTCTAGTCTTTCCCATTCTATTGTTTTCCTCTACTTCTTTGCATTGATCACTGAGAAGAGCTTTCTTTCCTCTCCTTGCTATTCTTTGGAACTCTGTACTCAGGTGGGTATATCTTTTCTTTTTTCCTATGTCTTTCACTTATCTTCTTTAGTAAGCTATTTGTAAGGCCTACTCAGACAACCATTTTGCCCTGTTGCCTTTCTTTTTCTTGAAGATGGTTTTGATCACTGCCTACTGTTCAATGTTATGAACCTCTGTCCATAGTTCTTCAGGCACTCTATCTATCAGATCTAATCCCTGGAATCTATTTGTCACTTCCATCGTAAAATTGTAAGGGATTTGATTTAGGTCATACTTGAATGTTCAGTTTCCACTGCCTTCTTCAATTTAAGTCTGAATTTGGCAATAAGGAGTTCATGATCTGAGTCACAGTCAGCTCCTGGTCTTGTTTTGCTGACTGTATAGAGCTTCTCCATCTTTGCCTGCAAAGAATACAACCAACCTGATTTCAGTATTGACCATCTGATCATATCTATGTGTAGAGTCGTCTCATGTTGTTTGAAGAAGGTATTTGCTGTGACCAGTTCATTCTCTTTGCAAAACTCTGTCAGTCTCTGCCCTGCTTCAAGGCCAAACTTGCCTGTTATTGCAGGTATCTCTTGACTTCCTACTTTTGTATTCCAGTCCCCTAAAATGAAAAGGATATCTTTTTTTGGTGTTAGTTCTAGATGGTCTTGTAGGTCATCATAGAACCATTCAACTTTAGTTTCTTCAGCATCAGTGTTTGGGACATAGACTTGGATTACTGTGATGTTGAATGGTTTGACTTGGAAACAAACAAAGATCATTCTGTTGTTTTTGAGATTGCACCCACGTGCTACATTTCAGACTCTTTCGCTGACTATGAGGACCACTCCATTTCTTCTAAGGGATTCTTGCCCACAGCGGTAGATATAAAGGTTATCTGAATTAAATTTGCCTATTCCAGTCCATTTTAGTTCACTAATTCCTAAAATTTCAGTGTTCACTTTTGTCATCTCCCTTTGACCACTTCCAATTTGCCTTGAACATGGACCTAACATTCCAGGTTCCTATACAATATTGTCCTTTATAGCATCAGACTTTACTTTCATTACCAGTCACATTCACCACTGGGCACTATTTTTACTTTGCCTCAGCCTCTTCTTCCTTTCTGGAGTTATTTCTCCACTCTTCTCCAATAGCATATTGGGCATCTACCAATCTGAGAAGTTCATATTTCAGTGGCATATCTTTTTGCCTTTTCAAACTGTTCATGGGGTTTTCAAAACAAGAATACTGAAGTGGTTTGTCATTCCCTTCTCCACTGGACCACATTTTGTCAGAACTCTCCACTATGACCCTTCTGTCTTGGGTGGCACTACATGGCATGGTTCATAGTTTCACTGAGTTAAACAAGGCTGTGATCCATGTGATCAGTTTGGTTAGTTTTCTGTCATTGTGGTTTCAATTCTGTCTGCCCTCTGATGAATAAGAATGAGAGGCTTGTGGAAGCTTCCGGATGGGAAGGGCTGGTTGTGGGGGAATCTGGGTTTTGCTCTGATGGGTGGGGCATGCTCAGTAAGTCTATAATCCAATTTTCTATTGATGGGTGGGGGGGGGGGTAGTGTTACTTCCCTGTAGTTTTGCCTAAGGTCAAACTGTGGTAGGGGTAAAGGTCAGTTCAGTTCAGTTCAGTTGTTCATTCTTGTCTGACTCTTTGTCCTGTTGGTCTGTGTTGTTTTTGGTGTGGGGGGGGGGGGGGGGGTAGTGTTACTTCCCTGTAGTTTTGCCTAAGGTCAAACTGTGGTAGGGGTAAAGGTCAGTTCAGTTCAGTTCAGTTGTTCATTCTTGTCTGACTCTTTGTGATACCATGGACTACAGCACAACATGCTTCCCTGTCCATCACTAACTCCCAGAGCTTATTCAAACTCATGTCCATCAAGCCCGTGGTGGCATCGAACCATCTCATCCTCTGTTGTCCCCTTCTCCTCCCACTTTCAATCTTTCCTAGCATCAGGGTCTTTTCCAATGGGTCAGTTCTTCTCATCAGGTGGCCAAAGTATTGGAGTTTCAGTTTCAGCATCAGTCCTTCCAGTGAATATTCAGGACTGATTTCCTTTAGGATTGACTGGATCTCCTTGCAGTCCAAGGGACTCTCAAGAGTCTTCTTCAACACCACTGTTCAAAAGCATCAGTTCTTTGGAGCTCAGCTTTCTTTATAGTCCAATTCTGATATCCATACATGAATAATGGAAAAAAACATAGCTTTCTCTGATGGACCTTTGTTGACAAAGTGATATCTCTGATTTTTAATATACTGTCTAGGTTGGTCATAGCTTTTCTTCCAAGGACCAAGTGTTGAAGCAAGGGTTGAAGGTGGTAATTGCAATTGAGGCCTCCTTCAAGAAGACTTATGCCAGCCCACCATGGCTCATAGTAGTGTTTTACTCAGTGTCCCTGTCTCCAAGATAGGCCACTGTTGACCCATGCCTCCCCTGGCAACTCCTGGACACTCACAGACAAGTCTGGCTCCATCTCTTGTGGGGTCCCTGCTCCTTTCTCCTGGATCCTGGTGTACCTCAGGTTTTGTTTGTGCCCTCCAAGAGTCTGATTCTCCAGTCCTGTGGAAGTTCCACCATCAAATCTCACTGGCCCTCAAAGTCAAATTACTTGGGGGTTCTCAGTTCCTTTGCTGGATCCCCAGTTTGGGAAATCTGTCTTGGGCCCTAGAACTTTCGCAATAGTGTGAGAACTTCTTTGGTATAGTTGTTCTCCAGTTTGTGGGTTGTCTGCTCAGTGACTCTCTGGTGGGGCTAATGGCGACCTCCTCCATGAGGACTTGTGACGCATACCATGCTTCCCAGGTCTGTGGCAACCAGAGTCTCTGTACCCACGGCAGGCTACTGCGGACCTATGCCTCCTCAGGAGACACTAAAACACTTTAAGGCAGGTATGGCTCAATCTCTTGTGGAGTTCCTGGGTCCTGGTGCACACAAGGTTTTGCTTGCACCCTCCAAGCATCTTTGTATGTATGATGTTTTGTCTAAATGCAATATTGCCCTTCCTACCATCTTGCTGAGGCTTATCCTTTGCCCTTGGACATGGAGCATCTTTTTTGGTGGGATCCAACATTCTCCTGTCGATGGTTGGTCAGCAGTTAGTTGCAATTTTAGAGCTTTATGGAGACAAGGCAATTATATATAGTCCCTGTCCAATCCTGAATTATAGTGGAAGATCCACTGTTATTTATTTCCCTACTTTGGGTTTTTGAATCTGTAATAGAAGTAAACATACTTGGTACTTACCAGAGCTGTCATATTGGTTCTTTTGCTTTGGAATTTAAACTGTCATTTTGAAGAAGAACAATTGAAAGCCTCTAAAACTGCCTCTACCTTACACCAAGAGAGTAAATTTAAAAATCTTAAGAAAGCATTTGTAACAGGTCCAACTTGTGATTTGAGAACTGCAGTTGATTGGCTCACATGACTCAGCAGAGCCTATGATGTTAGAGGAAACAGTAATGAGAAAAGATGCCACATAATGTTTATTGCAAGTGTATTGTATACAAATGGGTTCAGTTCAGTCGCTCAGTTGTGTCTGACTCTTTGCAATGCCATGGACTGCAGCATGCCAGGCCTACTTGTCTATCACCAACTCCCAGAGCTTACTCAAACTCATGTCAACCTAGTCAGTGATGCTATTCAAACCTCTCATCCTCTGTAGTCCCCTTCTCCTTCCACCTTCAATCTTTCCCAGCATCAGGGTCTTTTGAAATGAGTCAGTTCTTTGCATCAGGTGGCCAAAGTATTAGAGTTTCAGCTTCAGCAACAGTCCTTCCAATGAATATTCAGGACTGATTTCCTTTAGGATTGACTGGTCTGATCTCCTTGCAGTCCAAGGGACTCTCAAGAGTCTTCTCCAACACCACAGTTCAAAAGCATCAATTCTTCAGCACTCAGCTTTCTTTATAGTCCAACTCTCACATCCATACCTGATTACTGGAAAAACCATAGCTTTGACTAGACGGACCTTTGTTGGCAAAGTAATGTCTCTGCTTTTTAATATACTGTCTAGATTGGTCATAGCTTTTCTTCCAAAGAGTAAGTGTCTTTTAATTTCATGGCTGCAGGAATCATCTGCAGTGAATTAGTAGCCCAAGAAAATAAAGTATGTCAGTATTTCCATTGTTTCTCATCTATTTGCCATGAAGTGATGTGACTGGATGCCACGATCTTAGTTTTTCAAAAGTTGAGTTTTAAGCCTTTTTTTTTTTTTTTTTTTCACTCTCCTCTTTTACTTTCATCAAGATGCTCTTCGGTTCCTCTTTGTTTTCTGCCATAAAGTGAAAGTGAAAGTCACTCAATTGTGTCCGACTCCTTGCGACCCCATGGACTACACAGACCATGGAAGTCTCCAGGCCAGAATATTGGCTTTTCCCTTCTCCAGGGATCTTCCCAACCCAGGGATCAAATCCAGATCTCCCATTTTGTAGGGCAAATTCTTTACCAGCTGAGTCACAAGGGAAGCCCCTCTGCCATAAGGTGGTGTCTTCTGCATATCTGAGTTTATTGATATTTCTCCCTGTAATCTTGATTCCAGCCTATGCTTCATTCAGCCAGCATTTCACATAACAATATATAGCCTTGATGTACTCCTTTTCCCAATTTTGAACTAGTCTTTTGTTCTGTGTCTGGTTCTAATGGTTGCTTCTGCTGCTGCATACAGATTTCTCTAGAGGCAGTTAAGGTGATCTGCTATTCCCATATATTTACGATTGTTCCACACTTTGTTGTGATGCACCCAGTCAAAGGCTTTGGCATCATCAGTAAAGCAGAAGTAGATGTTTTTCTGGAACTCTCTTGCTTTTTCCATGATCCACTGGATGTTGGTAATTTGACCTCTGGTTCCTCTGCCTTTTCTAAATCCAACTTGAACACCTGGAAGTTTTTGGATCGTGTACTGTTGCAGTCTCACTTGTAGAATTTTGAACATCACTTTGCTAGGGTGTGAGATGAGTGCAATTGTGCAATAGTTTGAACATTATTTGACATTGCCTTTCTTTGGGATTGGAATGAAAACTGACATTTTCCAGTCCTGTGGCCACTGATGAGTTTTTCAAATTTGCTGGCGTATTGAGTGCAACACTTTCACAGCATTGCCTTTTAAGGTTTGAAATAGCTCAGCTGGAATTCCATCACCTCCACAAGCTTTGTTTGTCGTGATGTTTCCTAAGGTCTACTTCACTTCAGATTCCAGGATGTCTGGCTCTAAGTGAGTGATCACACTATCATGGTTATCTGGGTCATTAGGATCTTTTTTGAATAGTTTTTCTGTGTATTTTTGCCACCACTTCTTAATATGTCCTGCTTCTGTTAGATCCATACCATTTCTGTCCTTTATTGTGCCCATCTTTGCATGAAATATTCCCTTGATATCTCTAATTTTCTTGAAGAGATCTCTAGTCTTCTGCTCTATTGTTTTCCTCTATTTCTTTGCATTGATAACTGAGGAAGGCTTTCTTATCTCTCCTTGCTATTCTTTGGAAATCTGCATTCAGATGGGTATACCTTTTCATTTCTCCTTTGTTTTTTGCTTCTCTTCTTTTCTCAGCTATTTGGAAGGCCTGTTCCAACAACCACTTTGCTTTGTTGCATTTCTTTTTCTTGGGGATGGTCTTGATCACTGCCTCCTATACAATGTCACAAACCTCCATTTATAGTTCTTCAGGCACTCTGTGTATCAGATCTAATCCCTTGAACCTGTATGTCACTTACACTGTGTAACTGTAAGTGATTTGAGTTATGTCATACTGGAATTGCCTGGTGGTTTTCTCTATTTTCTTCAGTTTAATCTGAA
Organism: Cephalophus harveyi; assembly: GCA_006410635.1. Lineage (NCBI taxonomy): Eukaryota > Metazoa > Chordata > Mammalia > Artiodactyla > Bovidae > Cephalophus > Cephalophus harveyi. The sequence goes on along the minus strand of SJYT01029241.1, from coordinate 444,670 downwards.
TTTGGCAATAAGGAGTTCATGATCTGAGCCACAGTCAGCTCCCAGTCTTGTTTTGTTGATTGTGTACAGCTTCTCCATTTTCAGCTGCAATGAATATGATCAATCTGATTTCGGTGTTGACCATCTGGTCATGTCCAGGTATAGAGTCATCTCTTGTATTTTTGGAAAAGGGTGTTTACTATGACCAGTGCATTCTCTTGAAACTGTTAGTCTTTGCCCTGCTTAACTTTTTACTTCAAGGCCAAACTTGCCTGTTACTGCAGGTATCTCTGGACTTCCTACTTTTGCATTCCAGTCAGGACATCTTTTTTTGGTGTTAGTTCTAGAAGGTCTTGTATGTCTTCATAGAACCGTTCAACTTCAGCTTCTTCAGCATTACTGGTCAGGGCATAGCCTTGGATTAATTTGATATTGAATGGTTTGCCTTGGAAATGAACAGAGATCATTCTGTCATTTTTGAGACTGCATCCTAGTACTGCATTTTGGACTGTTTTGTTGAGTATGAGGGCTACTCTATTTCTTCTAAGGGATTCTTGCCCACGCTAGTAGATAAAATGGTCATCTGAATTAAATTCACCCATTCCAGTCCATTTTAGTTCACTGATTCCTAAAATGTCAGTGTCTCCTCTTGTCATCTCATATTTGACCACTTCTAATTTACCTTAATTCATGGATCTAACATTCCAGGTTCCTTTGCAATATTGTTCTTTATAGCATCGGACTTTGCTTCCATCTCCAGTCACATTCACCACTGGGCACTGTTTTCACTTTGGCTCTGTCTCTTCATTCTTTTTGGACTTATTTCTTCACTCTTCTCCAATAGCATACTGGGCATCTACCAATCTGGGAAGTTCATTTTTCAGTGTCATATCTTTTTGCCTTTTCATACTGTTCATGGGGTTCTCAAGGCAAGAATACTGAAATGGTTTGTCATTCCTTTCTCCATTGGACCGCATTTTGTCAGAACTCTCCACCATGACCCGTCCATCTTCGATGGCCCTACATGGCATAGCTCATAGTTTCACTGAGTTAGACAAGGCTGTGATCCATGTGATTAGTTTGGTTAATTTTCTTTGAATGTGGTTTTCATTTTGTCTGCCCTTTGATGAATAAGGATAAGAGGCTTGGGAAACTATCCTGATGGGAGAGATTGACTGTGGGGAAAACTGGTTCTTATTCTGATGCACAGGGCAATGTTCAATAAATCTTTAATCCAATTTTCTGTTGATTGATGGGGCTTTTTTCCCCTCCTTGTTGGTTTGTCTGAGGCCAAACTGTTGACCTACGCCTCCACCAGAGACTCCTGAATACTCACAGGCAAGTCTGGCTCAGACTCCCATTGGCCTTCAAAGTCAAATTCCCTGGGAGTTTTCAGTCCCTTTGCTGGGTCCCCAGATTGGGAGATCTGTTTTGTGTCCTAGAACTTTCTTAACAGTGTGAGCATTTCTTTGGTATAATTGTTCTGCAGTTTGTGGGTCATGTGCTCGGTGGCTCTACAGTGGGAGTAATGGTGATGTCCACCAAGAGGGCTTATGCCACGTGCTGGGTGACCCAGGTCTGCTGTAGCCTGAGTCCCTGTTGCCACAGCAGGTCACTGATGACCCATGCCTCCACAGGAGACACTCAAACATTCAAAGGCAGGTCTGGTTCAGTCTCTGTGGGACCTCTGGGAATGGGTAAGATGTGTATCTCCAAGTCATATATGAACACCCACTAAAGAACATTTAACCCAGAAGAGAGACTAAATAAAAAGTAGACAGAATGACTCCGATAGCTGCCCTCAGTCAGTCTGTATCCTTGGTCATCTCAGTGATAGCACAATAGGTGCATAAATGGAGTAGCCATGATGGCGGGAATGGAGGTGATGCATGGTCAAGGGGCACGGGCCCCCGCTTACCAAAGCTGATGTAGGTATTGCTACTGGTAGTTGTCCACAATCACCACACAGAAATTATGCTCATCCATTCACATAGCAGCATCTCTCAAAGGGACAATCAGTCACCTGGCAGCAAATTGACTACATTTTACCTCTTTCACCAGAGAAGTGATGAATTTTATTTATCTTGACGGAAATCAACACACATTCTTGGCATGACCTTGCCCATTCTGCCTGTACAGCTTCAGGCAGTATGACTATCAGAGAACTTCTAGAATGTTTAGTCTATTGTCATGGAATCCTGAGTAACCCCACATTTGACCAAGGCAACTATTTTAAGGCAAAGAAGACTTGACCATGAGCTCCACTTTCCTATAACGTACCTAGAACCACATCCAACAGCAGCCCACAGTTAGAATTAAAAAAAAAAAAAATCTTTCTTTTGTACTTACCCCTAGAATTTTACAAAGAGAAAGCTCACAACTAAATCCTATTCTTACTGTTTATTTTTGACAAATACTGAATGAAAAAGATGTCAAACAATAAAGTTTTACCAAGTATGAAGGAATGAGACTGGCTTCTGATTTTACATTTGATTCCTTGAAGCTACTGTAGAATCTTCATCCTTCAAGACATTGTCCTCTTTGGATTCTCTCTGCATCAGTCCACTTCTCTTGGGAATTGTACATGTGTCATTTTTCATAGGTTATCCATGTTTGCTCCCTACTAGCTTTCTTAATGGCATATTTCTGCACACCTACTTGGGTAAGCTATGAAGTGAATGATTCTTTAAGCATATTAAGGTCTGTGAGCCTTATTGAGCCACTATCTGTTTTTGTAAATATAGTTTTATTGAATCACAGTTATGTTCATTCATTTACTTATTGTCTACAATTGAGTTTACACTACATGGTGCAGTTGAATAGTAGCAATGAAGAACTTACTCCATGCAAAGCCTAAAATATTCATTATCTGGACTTTAATAGGGAAAGTTTGTCAACTCCTGCTTTAAACAAATAGCTAAAGATATCAGAACTGATTTTTGGATTCACTGATTTTCACCAATATTTTAAAGACAGCCTTGTTTTAGAGAAAAGACACAGACCATTTTGGCCACCCTGAGCAGGCCCAATGATTTTCATATGTCTCTTTTTCAAAAGTGAATATGTTTTTTTGAGAGAAAGGAATCTGACAACTTGGTTCTTAACAGACAGGGACAGGAAAGAAGGACCAGTCTGTAGGCTGAGTTTACTGTAGGCATCTAACAAATTAGTGGTTTGCTTGAGGCTCACTATGTCTGGGGTTCAACTTGGGACTCTTTTTCCATCTTCCTAAGACTTGTCTTACAATGAGTGTTCATCCTCTAAAATCGCAGCCAGTCACACCCCTCTTTAGGCTGTTTGGAAGGATTCACTGGCAAATGTTTGTCAATATGCCCAGAAGATGGAAGCTCGTTACGTCTGTGTTAAGTATTATTGATTAAGTGGAACTTCTACTCTCTCTTCACAGTCTTCCCACTAATTATGCCTATGTTTCATTTTTCTAAGTGAATATCAATGTCACAGAGAGGATTTCCCATAGAAAAGCTGAAAGTCCAGCACTATCTCCTGTAAAACAAATAGATTTTTCATTGAAATCAACATATCTTTCAGAATCGAATAGGTTTTCATGGGGCCAATAAATTTCTTCAAAACAATGCATTTTTATTACAACATATTTTTGTTCAAACCAATACTTTTTGACAACCAGATATTAATGACCTGGCCAGAACTATAAATTTACCACAAACTATGTGTTTTCTCAGCAGAAAATAATTTTTCTTATACAAACACATTTTTATTTGAATCAATCCTTTTCTGAAATCAGATACATTTCTGCAGGGGACACTGAGAACCTCTTTACTAAGAAATGTCATTTTGTTTAAAGGAACATGGCCTGAGTTTCAAGCTTCTCCAGTGACCTAACTTAAACATCTTTATTAAAAAATGAGTGAGGCAAAGACTATTAAAGAAAATATACTTTGTTTTTTGTCATCCAGAAATGCACAAAGGTATCAATAAACACTTCTTATACAGCCTCAAGGAAATAGATCTCCAGTTCCATCTATTGTCAGGGCAGACACCAGTCAGCAGTATCCAGCTTCCTTGAGTATAGCAGAGGCAAGAATCATGTTTTTCCTTAGAAAAGTTCTGTTAATATACTAACAAATGTGCTTAAGAGCTATATTACCGCAATCAGCAATGCTTGTATTTCTGTTTTGTTCTTGTTTTCTTACAAAAATTACCTTGCAAGTTTGGACTTTCTCTGTATTTTCCTGAAGACTAGAACAAAACAACACCGAGGGGAGCATATTATTAATACCAGTAATTTTTATACATTGACCTTTTCTGGAAGCAAGTCCCCATCTTCTTAGATACTGACTTTAACCCTTCTAACATGGAAATCAATTATGAGAAATTCAAACAATTGATTTAAAGATTATAGTGATTTTCTTGTCTCTAAAAAGTTAAAAAAACATAGAAATAATTCCCAAATATACCTTACTAGTTATATGGAATTATAAAAGGTGTATTTCCAGGGTTCTATTCATTCTTGTATTCTTTTCCTTTGCAAGTCTATGCCCAGTTGATCAGCTTAAGGCTTCAACACAGATTCATCAATTCTAGACTGTCTAGGGACTGCCATCTTTGTCTCAACCACAGTAAATTTATGGGACCTATGTTTCTTGCTACAAGTATGAGCACATTCATTTTTCTGTTTCCCTCTCATTTTCATAAAATAATAAAAAAAAAAAAAGCACAAAGGGAATGTTCAAATAATTATACAATGCTTTTCTAGACAAAGATAGTTATACAGCTAAAGTTGAAATCTTGGCTAGGTGATTGCATAGTCATTCAAAATAATCAACTCTTACCTAAGATAAAGAAGTCCAGTTTTACTGTACCAGAGATAATTTAGAGCTAAACAATGTATGAGCTAAAAATGCCTGTATTGTTAAAAAAAAGAAAAGAAAAGAAAAAATCAGGACCTCGCTGAATGGGAAAAGCTTTCAAATGGAACACTCAGGGTCTTATTAATAAGAACAATTACTATTGTTCAGCATTTACTATGTGCAAAAGGCATTGTGATCAGCATTGCTTATCATTTTCTTATTTCCATCTTAGGAAAAATCCGTAAAATAGGTATGTTCATTCCCGTGTTTAAGAGAAGAAATAAAACCAAACAGTGCAGAGACCCTCTATGTTCAAACTCACATAGTTAATGAGCAAATAATGAGAAAGAATGAACACAAATCTCTGGATTCAGAGTCAGCATGCTATCTGCTAAGTGACCTGGAGCCATGTCTTCCACAAGGCTTGGTTCCTGTTTGCACAGTGTGTTTATGGATTCCTTCCCTACCTCCTTGGTTTTTTACTGAGAGTCAGATGAAGACATGAAGGGGAAAATGTTCCCAAACAAAAGATTGTAAATATATAAAGTAACACTTGGTAACTGCAAGTTCATTTCTCAAACATGGATTATGTGAATGTGTTTTGGAGACATGGATGGATTTTTTTCCCCACATTTTTTAATTGATTACTTCACTTCAAATGCCTATGTGGGACAGAAAGTTCCTTACTGGCAGTAGAAGAAAATTGTACATCAAGAAGAGAATTTAGTTAAGAGGCAGAAAACAGAGCTGAGATGGCATGATGTAGAAAAGTAATCATCGTGCATTAAGAAACTTTCTAAATTTTAAGTTATGAAGCATTGTGACAAAATATCTCCTTTGATTTTCACAGTAACTCTGAAGTAGGCAGAGCAAGAGGGTAATACCTCACTTAAAAATGAAGACATTGATGTTTAGAAAGATCAAGTACTCGCCCAAGAACATGCACCTTAAATAATTAACAAGGTCAGGGCCATTTCCATGTCGCTATAGAGAGAAGTATTTAGTTGACAAACAAAAAAAAAGCAGAAAAAATAGTACAAGGATAAGAGACAAATGTACGTAACATTTATTATATAAAGCATTTTCAAATATTTTACCTCTTTCTTTTCCTTTGAATTTCCCTGATCCAACTCCCAGCTTAGTCTGACCCAGTTACCCAGACTATTGCTGACCAAACCAGGATTGGCATTCATGTTTTCTGACTTCAAATCTAGCATTTATTATAGAATTCTATAATGTGAATGTGGGGTCTGGTTTGAGAGGGCAAAGAGTGGGATTTGGGGTAAGGTGGTATTGTACCTGCTGGCCTCCTTCATGTATGGACTATGCCAAGGAAAGGTAGGGAGATGCCTCCCCTAATGGCCCAGCACCTGGCTGTCTCTAGGAAGACTTGGGAGCTGGGAACTACAGCAGGAGTGGCTGCAGGTATCACAAGCCATGCTTGGCTGAGCCCCACAGCAGACTCGCAATCAAATGCTGCCATATGGGCAAGAAATAGGGGCTGGCTATCTGAGCATATGAGGAAAAAATCTGGGAGGGTACAGGAACCAAAAACATTGACTGATTTCAAATAACCATCTGATCCTCATGAAAATAAAGCCCATCTTTTGCAAATTCAGCTTAATTCAAGAATCATTATATTTATATATAGAACCCATGATATATTAAGTACTGTGGGAACCAAAAATAATGCATAAAACTCAACTTCTCTGAACCTCAATTCTCTCATCTGTACACTAAGTGGATCAAAATACATCATTTTCAGAGATGCTGTCAGTCTTTCCGGCTGTGATATAGTCTCTGCTTGATGTTATTTATAGTTTGGTGGTCACAAAGGTAGCATATTGACAGTTGCCAGGCTCTTAGGACTTACTTGGTTCAAACATGAGGAATAGGGGAGCTGATTCAGGCTGAGACTAGAGGTTGGGTCTTCTAAGGCCAAATCCCGGGTTCTCCCAACCACAGCTCAGAAGCTTCCACTAACTACAGTACATGTAGAATCCCTGTGTTGAAAACAACCTTACGAGCCATGGAGTACCACTGCTCAATCAGTGCATAAACTACTCTAGGACAGCCTCACCATGTGGACAGCTCAGCTGGCTGAACGCCATCACCGAAAATTCATTCAGTGAGGGAGAGAAACCATTCTATTTTTATAAAACTACACATTTTAGTTTTTTCCCTAAATCAAGCTTCCACTTACTGACTACCATTTTGATCCATAGAGAATATATTCATGGCCCCTTTTAGATATCTGACTCATTCATATTTCTTGGCACCGGACTACATAACAGGTTGTTCCAGATGGTTTTGGGGATTAAAAAGGAGACACAATTTGGAAAAAAGCTATGACATCCTTCCTGAGAAACACTATTCTGTGCCAGCTAAGGAGAGAATGTTGTGTTTCGTATGGGGCAGAAGATGGTGGTCAGTGTACCTCAAGACAGTTTCTCAAGTACAGAATCACTTCCTCCACATTTTTCTTCCCTCTTTTTCCTGGGGACAAACCACATGTTCTTCCCACTGCTTCTAGCATCTGGACTCCTACCAAACTAAGATAAGTAAAGTAGGTTTTTTGGTAAGTCCAAGAAAGGAGACAGCCATTCCTTGAGCATAATAACATATTTTGTTTTTGCCACAGAGGGTGCTCTGGGCAGGGGCCTATTTTTGGTTCTTCTTCCACCCTACATCCTGCACAGGCTCTGAGGCTCCCTCATTTCCTGTCAGCTCCATTAAAGGAAAATCTAGATCAGAGGCTGAGAGGAGTTCAAAGCAGACCTGAAGACTGAGTCTGAAAGAGGTGGAGGAGTTTAAAAAACAAAAAGAAAGAAATAAAAACAAAGAACAAAAAGCAAGGAGTATACACATTGAGGGAAGGAAAGAGAAGGATAGAAAGCCAGGGAGAAGGGACACTACAATTCACACCTCAAGTATCATCAACATGGACTGAAATGAAAACTGAAGGAAAAAGTAGTGGACTCCTCTGCATTATCCTTTAGGTTTGGTGTGTGCACTTGACTGTCTCATAATCATGCACTGTGATAATGCATCTGGGGTAACATGGCAACCCTGCAAAAATTATAGGTATAAGGAACCTTGATCTGGAGAGGAAGATGAGGATAAATCTTTCCATCAGTATCAAAAGTAAGACACATAGTCACTGTGATATGTAAAGACCAGATCATTATTCATTCATTTATTCATTTCTTTAAATAATAAATTTGAATACTTATTATATTCAAGGAACCTTATAGGAGCCATGTTTTATCCTCATACCGACAGCTTATAAACTATTTGGGAAAATGAGACATTAAATTGCAGCATAAATTAAGAGAAATTTCACAGAGGGATTTAACCTTAAGTAGCAAATGAGTAGTATAAACAATAATTGCTATGAGTTCATGGGAAGATTACACTTTGGAATGATTAGGGAAGACTATGTTGAGAAGGTTAGGATTCAGCAGGCTTTAATGAATGGGTGGGAGCTGAATGAAGAGAGAGAAACATGAGAAACATGTCAAAAGTGAAGAGAAAGAAGGAGTGTTTCATATATTAGTAATGAATAGGCCCAGATTTGCTGAAGCCAATTGTTTTGAAAGTTATTAGTTAAATAATAACCTGGAAAGGTAGATTATAGAGGATATGAATATCAGGTGAAGAAAAGAACTCATCAGGAAAGTGACATGATGGAAATTATATTTTAGAAAGATCATGACATGGGAAGAGGAAGCAGTGGCAAGGGGTGGGTGGGCAAGCTTGAAGGGGAGATGCCCATTAATAGGACATCAGAATAAGCCAGGTGAGGGGATTCAGATAGTGAAATTGGGGAAACAAAAAAATATATATTTATAAATGAATTGTGAAGAGAAAACTAGTGGGATTTGGTGACTGATTGAAAATAAAGGAAGAAGAGACTCAAAGATGATTCAGATTTTGAATTCGCGAATTTTACCATTGATGGAAGGTTTTGGAGACTGACAATGTAAAAGGGTCTGTTGCTGTAGAGACTGATGCTGTGTAAGAGATGATGGAGTGATTAGAGAAGAATGCTGCATTGAATTTTGAACAGACTTGTGGAATTATCGTCATGCTGTTAAACCTGATAGTCAAAGACTTTCAATAGAGATAAGGATGTCTTATTATCCTTGTATCAGATCTTACTTTCTTCTTAGACCAAGAGCTCTCAACAATGGCAGTGTTTCAGAATCACCTGGAGTGGACGGTAGGGGTCTTTAAAATATTATTATCCTAGGTTATATACTGACCAATTAAATTATTGTCTTGCTGGAGAAGGGGGGGTCAGAATTTAAGAATTCATACATTTACTTTTTATTTTTTTTAATTTTATTTTTATTTTATTTTACTTTACAATACTGTATTGGTTTTGCCATACATTGACATGAATCTGCCACAGGTATATACGAGCTCCCAATCCTGAACCCCCTTCCCACCCCCCACCCCATATCATCTCTCTGGATCATCCATTTACTTTTTAAAAGCTAATTAGTAATGTGATTATTCAGTAAGGTGGAGACCATTGTCTTACAGGTATTTACTACTGCTTTCAGTATTTCTTCCCTGGAGATAAACCTTTAAATGGGCAAAGGCATAATAATAAACATTGCCCCATCTCAGTGACCAGCACTATCACCAACAATTTAGTTACCCAAACCACCAATGTGGGCAAATCCTTGGTTCATCTTTCTTCCTAAAACATGAATCTAATTACCAAGTTCTGCAATTCTACTTCTTAAAGACCTCTAGAATTTAATTACTTTTCACCTGCGCCATTACCTCTTTCTAGCCTAGGTCATTTGCCTGACAATTCAGATGACGGTGGTTCGGTTCAGTTCAGTTCAGTCGCTCAGTCCTGTCTGACTCTTTGCGACCCCAAGAATCACAGCACATCAGGCTTCCCTGTCCATCACCAACTCCCGGAGTTCACTCAGACTCACGTCCATCGAGTCCGTGATGCCATCCAGCCATCTCATCCTCAGTCGTCCCCTTCTCCTCCTGCCCCCAATCCCTCCCAGCATCAGAGTCTTCTCCAATGAGTCAACTCCTCGCATGAGGTGGCCAAAGGACTGGAGTTTCAGCTTTAGCATCATTCCTTCCAAAGAAATCCCAGGGCTGATCTCCTTCAGAATGGACTGGTTGGATCTCTTTGCAGTCCAAGGGACTCTCAAGAGTCTTCTCTAACGCCACAGTTCAAAAGCATCGATTCTTCAGTGCTCAGCCTTCTTCACAGTCCAGCTCTCACATCCATACATGACTACTGGAAAAACCATAGCCTTGACTAGATGGACCTTAGTCGGCAAAGTAATGTCTCTACTTTTGAATATGCTATCTAGATTGGTCATAACTTTTCTTCCAAGGAGTATGCGTCTTCTAATTTCATGGCTGCAGTCACCATCTGCAGTGATTTTGGAGCCCCCCAAAATAAAGTCTGACACTGTTTCCCCATCTATTTCCCATGGAGTGATGGGACTGGATGCCATGATGGTGGTTGAGTTCAGTTCAATTCAGTCACTCAGTCGAGTCCGATTCTTTGCAACCCCATGAATCAAAGCACGCCAGGCATTCCTCCATCACCAACTCCCAAAGTTTACCCAAACTCATGTCCATCGAGTCAGTGATGCCATCCAGCCATCTCATCCTTTATTGTCCCCTTCTCCTCCTGCCCCCAGTCCCTCCCACCATCAGGATCTTTTCTAATGAGTCAACTCTTCACATGAGGAGGCCAAAGTACTGGAGTTTCAGCTTCAGCATCAGTCCTTCCAAAGAACACCTCTCTTTAGTTCTTCTTTACTTTCTGCCATAAGGGTGGTGTCATCTGCATATCTGAGGTTATTGATATTTCTCCCGGAAATCTTGATTCCAGCTTGTGCTTCTTCCAGCCCAGCATTTCTCATGATGTACTCTGCATATAAGTTAAATAAGCAGATGATAATATGCATCTTTGACATACTCCTTTTCCTATTTGGAACCAGTCTGTTGTTCCATGTCCAGTTCTAACTGTTGCTTCTTAATCTGCATATAGGTTTCTCAAGAGGCAAGTCACGTGGTCTGGTATTCCCATCTCTTTCAGAATTTTCCACAGTTTCTTGTGATCCACACAGTCAAAGGCTTTGGCATAGTTAATAGGGCAGAAATAGATGGTTTTCTGGAACTCTCTTGTTTTTTCCATGATCCTGTGGATGTTGGCAATTTGATCTCTGGTTCCTCTGCCTTTTCTAAAACCAGCTGGAACATCTGGAAATTCATGGTTCACGTATTGCTGAAGCCTGTCTTGGAGAATTTTGAGCATTACTTCACTAGCATGTGAGATGAGTGCAATTGTGTGATAGTTTGAGCATTCTTTGGCATTGTCTTTCTTTGGGAGTGGAATGAAAACTGACCTTTTCCAGTCCTGTGGCCACTGCTGAGTTTTCCTAATTTGCTGGCATATTGAGTGAAGCACTTTCACAGCATCATCTTTCAGGATTTGAAATAGCTCAACTGGAATTCCATCACCTCTACTAGCTTTGTTCGTGATGCTTTCTAAGGCCCACTTGACTTCACATTCCAGGATGTCTGGCTCTAGATGAGTGATCACACCATCGTGATTATCCAAGTCGTGAAGATATTTTTTGTGCAGTTCCTCTGTGTATTCTTGTCACCTCTTCTTAATATCTTCTGCTTCTGTTAGGTCCATACCATTTCTGTCCTTTATCAAGCCCATCTTTGCTTGAAATATTCCCTTGGTATCTCTAATTTTCTTGAAGAGATCTCTAGTCTTTCCCATTCTGTTGTTTTCCTCTATTTCCTTGCATTGATTGCTGAGAAAGGCTTTCTTATCTCTTCTTGCTATTCTTTGGAACTCTGCATTCAGGTGCTTATATCTTTCCTTTTCTCCTTTGCTTTTTGCTTCTTTTCTTTTCACAGCTGTTTGTAAGGCCTCCTCAGACAGCCATTTTGCTCTTTTGCATTTCTTTTCCATGGGGATGGTCTTGATCCCTGTCTCCCGTACAATGTCATGAACCTCCGTCCATAGTCCATCAGGAACTATGTCTATCAGATCTAGTCCCTTAAATCTATTTCTCACTTCCACTGTATAAGTCATACCTGAATGGTCTAGTGGCTATCCCTACTTTCTTCAATTTGAGTCTGAATTTGGCAATAAGGAGCTCATGGTCTGAGCCACAGTCAGCTCCTGGTCTTGTTTTTGCTGACTGTGTAGAGCTTCTCCATCTTTGGCTGCAAAGAATATAATCAATCTGATTTCAGTGTTGAGATTCTGGTGATGTCCATGTAGAGTCTTCTCTTGTGTTGTTGGAAGAGGGTGTTTGCTATGACCAGTGCGTTTTCTTGGCAAAACTCTATTAGCCTTTATCTTTCTTCCTTCTGTACTCCTAAGCCAAATTTGCCTGTTATTCCAGGTGTTTCTTGACTTCCTACTTTTGCATTCCAGTCCCCTATAATGACAAGGACATCTTTTTTGGTTGTTAGTTCTAAAAGGTCTTTTAGATCTCCATAGAACTGTTCAGTTTCAGCTTCTTCAGCATTACTTGTTGGGGCATAGGCTTGGATTATCGTGATATTGAATGGTTTGCCTTGAAAATGAACAGAGATCATTCTGTCATTTTTGAGATTTCATCCAAGTACTGCATTTTGTACTCTTTTATTGACCATGATTGCTACTCCATTTCTTCTAAGGGATTCCTGCCCACAGTAGTAGATATAATGGTCATCTGTATTAAATTCACCCATTCCAGTCCATTTTAGTTCCTGATTCCTAGAATGTCAATGTTCACTCTTGCCATCTCCTGTTTGACCACTTCCAATTTGCCTTGATTCATGGACCTAATATTGCAGGTTCCTATGCAGTATTGCTCTTTACAGCATCGGATCTTGCTTCTATGACCAGTCACATCCACAGCTGTGTATTGTTTTTGCTTTGGCTCCATCCCTTCATTCTTTCTTGAGGTATTTCTCCACTGAACTCCAGAAATTTATTGGGCACTTACCGACCTGGAGAGTTCCTCTTTCAGTATCCTATCATTTTTCCTTTTCATACTGTTCATGGGGTTCTCAAGGCAAGAATACTGAAGTGGTTTGCCATTCCCTTCTCCAGTGGGCCACATTCTGTCCAACCTCTCCACCATAACCCGTCCATCTTGGGTGGCTCCACACGGCATGGCTCATAGTTTCATTGGATTAGACAAGGCTAGTTTTCTGTGATTATGTTTTCAGTGTGCCTGCCCTCTGATGCCCTCTTGCAACACCTGCCATCTTATTTGGGTTTCTTTTACCTTGGACGAGGGGTATCTCTTTATGGCTGCTCCAGCAAAGTGCAGCTGCTGCTCCTTACCTTGGAGGAGGTCGTCCCTCCTGACCTTGAATGTGGAGTAGCTCCTCTCAGCCCTCCTGCACCCATGCAGCCACTGCTCCTTGGACGTGGGGTTTGCTCCTCTCAGCTGCCGCCCCTGACCTCGAACATGGGGTAGCTCCTCTCGGCCGCCACCCCTGACCTCGGGTGTGGGATAGCTCCTCTTGGCCACTCCTGTGAGTGTCCAGGAGTCTCCAGCAGAGGCATGGGTCAGTGGTGGCCTGCTGCAGGGTTGGGGGCACTGAGTGTAGCAGTATATGCATGGGATCTTTTGAAGGAGGTCACCATTATCTTTATTACCTCAACCATCTTTGAGATGGTAAGTAAAGTGAGATGATGGTAAGTAAAGTGAGATGATGGTAAGTGAAGTGAAGTCGCTCAGTCGTGTCCGACTTATTGCGACCCTGTGGACTGTAGCCCACCAGGCTTCTCCGTCCATGGGACTCTCCAGGTAAGAATACTGGAGTGGGTTGTCATTTCCTTCTCCAGGGGATCTTCCTGATCCAAGGATCAAACCCATGTCTCCTGCATTGCAGGCAGACCCTTTAACCTCTGAGCCACCAGAGAAGCCCTCTCATCACCCTTTAATCCCATATCAGTGTATAACTAGAAAGCTTTGTGTAAAATGCAAATATGGTCATATTGCTTCCCTGCTTCAAACCTCAGTGGTTCCATAAATTCATTAAAGATGACTTAAAAGATATTCCTTGATTTGTCATTTGATTCTTTGCTCAGTTTTACATCTCTCCACTGCTCTCCCACTCAGTGATTTGCTTCTGGGTGTTTGTTCATAGTGTTCCCTAGGCCTGCAACACTTCCCCTTTCCTGCTCACCTTCCTCCTTAATACACTTCTGCTCTTTTCTCTTTATCACCCTCCTCCACTTTTCAGTTTAGATGTCAGATGCTTTCACTTAAAAACTTTCAGTGGACCTCTAGGCATGAATTAGGTATTTCTCTTCTGTGCTTTGACCTTATTGTAACATTTATTACATTATTTACTTACCTCTGATCCCCATTAATCTATTGATTTTGTAAATACAAGGACTATGTCAATTCTGTTCACTATTTTATCACTAGCAAAATACCTAGAACATAATAGGCATTCATTAAATAATTTCAGTCACTGTGAGATGAATCTCCTATTATTATATTACAGACACAATAACTAATACACATTTGTTCCCACACAGTGAACATGGAGCAAAGAAATAACTGCAAACAATGTTTGTTCATTTTTCATTCTGGTGTCCATACAGGAAACTAACAGAAAAAAACATTGTAGTTTTATTTTGTTGTGCCTAAAAGCAGAAAAAATAAGAAGATTATTCAAGCTTTTTTTTAATTGGCATATAGTTGCTTTACAATATTGTGTCAGTTTCTGCTGGACAATGAAGTGAATCAGCTTCATGTATGCATATATCCCCTCCCTCTTGGACCTTCCTCCCACCCCCTAGATCATCACAGAGCACCTAACAGCTTTCTTTTCTTTGTAGCAGATTTCCACTAGCTATTCTACACATGGTATTGTATATAGGTCAGTTCCAGTCTCCTAGTTCATCCCACACCCTCCTTCCCACCCTAGTATCCGCACAACTCTTCGCTACATCTGTGTCTCTATACCTGCCCTGCAAATAGGTTTATCTGCACCATTTGTCTAGATTACACATACATGTTAATATACAATATCTGTTTTCCTCTTTCTAACTTACTTCATTCTGTATTTAAGTGTTTATCTCTTTGAAAGAACATTACTATTATAAGAAATAGGAAATTCTCATCTTTTGGATGAGAAACAATAGACAATGGAAGAAAAGTAATTAAAAGTGTTGGTAAGGCAGTGACCATGAGAATTTAGCTGGAATAAACGAAATACCAAAATCAAGTGGTTATACCTATTGTAGTTTACCAGTCCCATGCATTTACTGGGCCCCCATTTTTGCCACTCTGAATGTTTCTGGAATTTAGATGTCCAAATAAGAGTCATTACATTTTCTTATAAGAGAAGATTAAGATGAAATTCTGCTGCTTCTATGCTTAAAGATTAAACTCCTTCAGGAATATTGGAGGGGAATTAAATGGTTTAGATTTCTTATCGTTCATTTTTCTGTTCCTCTGGAACCCAAAGAAGATGTCTGACAATCAGGGTCAAGTGGCCATACACCATCAAGGCTGAGCATGTTGCTTTTGTTCGTTTCTCTGTGGGAGGACATTTTAGTCATGCAGCCCCGCCCTCTGAGACACAGAGTGAATTAAAAGTGGATTTAGAGAGCACTCGGTGATGATAAACTGCAGTTCTGAGAGGAATAAATTCACATTCCAGACTCCTGTTAGGCTGCTGAGGGAGGTTCTGAGGAAAGAAGTAGAATTCACCTATACTGGGGAACAAACCCACAACAACCATGATGTTTTCTTATTCTTAGAGTAGGAGTAAAGACCTGGCTTATAGATCTTAGGTTCTAATGTTAACAAAATGCTGAATTAGAATCAAACCACAAAAAGAGTTCTCTGGAAATTTAATTCTAAGCCGCTGAATGACAAGCATTCTTAGAATTATGGATGAAAGAGACCAACAGCACCTGATGTTTGAATCTCTTTTGCACCACCTGGGCCACCTAGGATGTGCTCTCTGTTTATAGAAGAGTCCTTGACAATCAAAGAGGGGTCACTGAGGATGATCATCAAAGTTCTGCTTTCCTCCTGATCAACCTCATTGGCAGCTCTTTGTCAACAAGAATTCCACTGCTTCTTCCCAAGACTCAGAATAACATACTACTACTACTACTAAGTTGCTTCAGTCGTGTCCGACTCTGTGCAACTCCATAGATGGCAGCCCACCAGGCTCCCCCGTCTGAGATTCTCCAGGCAAGAACACTGGAGTGGGTTGCCATTTCCTTCTCCCAGAATAGCATAAGCGTATAATAAATGCCACTCTGAGATCCATATTCTAACCAGTGCAGAAGTCTTTGACTATACAACTCTGATTGCAGAACCACCTGGTGAGAAAATAGAAAGCTTGTCCTTCACAGCATCCTTTGAGGGGCTAGGGGATTATGAGGGAGCATAATTCATTTCTTCATTCCAGACTTCTCACTGCCACATTTCACCTCTTTTTACAATGGATTCAACTCACATTTCTTGAATTCCAACTGTGAACCAGCATTATCTAAATGTTCTCTCCTCTTGAATATATATATTGAATTCTGCTTTGGTGTCCTCTTAGGTTTCCCATTTAGTCTCTTTATATTTCATAGGGTGGGCTTCCTTGCAGTCCTTCATTTGAGTGAAAGAATAACAATAAAATTAAGTTTATGAGCTTCTCTTCCCATTAGGTAAAGTATAACCCATCACTACTCCATTGATTGTGGATTTATTGCTGTTTTCTATCTTTGCTTTTCACTTTTTCTTGTTTTGATTCATTATTTCTCAACATTTCCACTGAAGTGCTTGAATAAGATAGTGACCCTCCCCCCTCAAATTTGGGACTATTTTCAGAGAGGGATATATGTTTTATGTTTATAATTATTGATCTAAATTTTGCATTCTATGTTATTAAATATGCATTCATTTTAATAAAGCATATTTTATGTGAATATTAATTAAAGTCAATGTTTGCGATTTCACACTTCCTTCAGAAGATCAAAAGGGAGTTAGGGGGCAGGTTCAGTTCAGTCGCTCAGTCGTGTCCGACTCTTTGCGACCCCATGAATCGCAGCACGCCAGGGGGCAGGTACCTTCTATATATTTTTTTAAAGGCTGAAATTCCATTCGTGTAGTTTCCTCTGGTATTTCACAATTTTTCCTTACCTTCTCTGGTACAACTCCCAAACCTGGATGTTTTAGGCCCTCTGTTGATTCCAAGGCCCAGGAGAGTATTTTCTTCAAAAGGCCCACCCGATGCTCAGTTGTTTTGCAACCACATGTACATCTAATAAATATTTCTTGGGCACCCATATAGATGCTCTCCACCATCCATTTATCTTTCTATCTCAGTCCCACATCATACAGCCTTGTACTCCCATGAATGTGGAAAACAAGAAAATACTTCAAAGAATGTCTGACCTTGCATGAGTGTGCCAAATGACTCAGTGTTACAACTTCTCTGAATCTTCCTTTTTTGTTGATGAACTTGGACCAAAGAATCCTAATTTTTATGGCTGGATCTTCTTGAGCTTCCCATGTACTTGGTTCATCTGCCTCTTTCCTTATTTCTCTACATGAGGTAGGTTACAAAAGCTAGAGGTAATAGAAACTTTGTCTTGCAATTAAGTGTTAAAAAGTAATACTCTTTCCCAAACACATCTCTACCTGGTCAGATTCTTCCTCAAAAAAAGTGTGACAGTGATGATGAAAGTTCTCTGACTTACCAGAAAACAGGTATTGAGTACCTCCTGTATATTATGCATCATTTCACTTACATCTTATCAGTATCCCAGTCTTAGCACATGAAAAAATGGATGCTTATGGGTGTAATTCATGTGCCATGAGTTAAAAAGCTACTCAGGTGGTGAACTGGGATTTGAAGATTCAGTCAGTTCAGTTCAGCTGCTCAGTCATGTCTGACTCTTTGCGACCCCATGAATCACAGCACACCAGGCCTCCGTGTTCATCACCATCTCTCAGAATTCACTCAGACTCACATCCATCGAGTCAGTGATGCCATCCAGCCATCTCATCCTCCGTCGTCCCCTTCTCCTCCTGCCCCCAATCCCTCCCAGCATCAGAGTCTTTTCCAATGAGTCAACTCTTCACATGAGGTGGCCAAAGTACTGGAGTTTCAGCTTTAGCATCATTCCTTCCAAAGAAATCCCAGGGTTGATCTCCTTCAGAATGGACTGGTTGGATCTCCTTGCAGTCCAAGGGACTCTCAAGAGTCTTCTCCAACAC
>SJYT01029241.1:403141-424412 GCA_006410635.1 Cephalophus harveyi | reverse complement strand
TTTTTGAGATTGCATCCAAGTACTGCATTTCGGACTCTTTTGTTGACCATGATGGCTACTCCATTTCTTCTGAGGGATTCCTGCCCGCAGTAGTAGATATAATGGTCATCTGAGTTAAATTCACCCATTCCAGTCCATTTTAGTTCACTGATTCCTAGAATGTCGACGTTCACCCTTGTCATCTCTTGTTTGACCACTTCCAATTTGCCTTGATTCATGGACCTGACATTCCAGGTTCCTATGCAGCATTGCTCTTTACAGCATCGGATCTTGCTTCTATCACCAGTCACATGCACAACTGGGTATTGTTTTCGCTTTGGCTCCATCCCTTCATTCTTTCTGGACTTATTGCTCCACTGATCTCCAGTAGCATATTGGGCACCTAATGACCTGGGGAGTTCCTCTTTTGGTATCCTATCATTTTGCCTTTTCATACTGTTCATGGGGTTCTCAAGGCAAGAATACTGAAGTGACTTGCCATTCCCTTCTCCAGTGGACCATGTTCTGTCAGCCCTCTCCACCATGACCCGCCCTTCTTGAGTTGCCCTGCAGGCATGGCTTGGTTTCATTGAGTTAGACAAGGCTGTAGTCCTAGTGTGATTAGATTGACTAGTTTTCTGTGAGTATTTGAAGCTTAGCCTTTCTGATTCTAGAGCCTGAGTGCTTCAATCCAATCCTAACTGCACAGTGAAAATGGCACTTTCCAAGGCAGTTTGTATTAATACCATTGAAGATATTATCTTTCTACATTCTTCCTTCCAGTGGAAAGTTATTTGGATAAAGAAATAAATAGTGATGAAAAAAGTGAAGCCAGAAGACAAATGGGTAGGACAAAAGATTACACAACCTCAGAAAGAATTTGCAGAATGAGACAACAGAGCTAACTAACCCCTGCCACAGAGAGATTCCAGGAGGACTGATGAAGTAACTGGTGTGAGTTGCTCTGTGTTCCTTAGAAGATGGAGCTTTATAAATAACTGAGGCTACTTTTTTCTCTAAAAGAGAGTTAAATGAATGTTGATCACTTGCTTACCTAGCACAACTTGACCTTTCTTGCTAGTGAATTTCTTTTCTTTTCATAAAAGGCAAGGCCCTTGAGATCACAGGACATCTTCAACATGTGGAGTTGCCAATAATTCACATTGAGGGTCCCCAGAAAACCATCTTTGTCCCAGACAGCCTTGCCCAGGCAAGCATGCGGAGTGCATGGGATAAGCAAAGGGCAGGGTGCCATGGCATTTGTTTTCTATTGAATAGGATTAGGGATTCTGACATGAATGATTAATCACCACATTGCAGACGGCTGATGAACACAGGAAAGAGTCCACTCAGAATGGATGGTGCACGCAATCTATTCCAAACAGCTGCTGGGTGTTCCTGTCTCTTCCACCCTCCCTACTCTTGCCTCAGATTCCTTACTCCTGGTGTCTCTTTTTCTCTTTCTCTCCTTTCTTTCCTAACTCAGTTATCTTTCTCTCCCTCTTCTTTTTTTTTTTTTCTTTTATAATCCTCTCCCCACCCCAGTTTGTATTTGTGATTGTTGGTTCTCTCTCTCTTCCTTCTCATCTTAAATCCCCTTTTTGTCTTACTTATATACCAAACTAGTCTTTAGTTATGGAGTCCTGAGTAGGAACACTCTGGGGATTTTGTAAGGGAGCACAGGAGAGCAGATTTGAAAGCAATGGGGATAAGTTATAGCTTTTACCACCACAACCCCATAGACAAGGGCAACAAAGAGGAAAGTGTCCTTCCAAGGACCAAAATGAAATATATGAACAGAATTATACCAAACCACACACACAATATAAAGTCGGAGTTGTATTTCAAGGTATCTCAAGTTCTAGAGATTTTAGCTTCCTTTGGATGGGAGTATATTTGGAGGGAGGCTATATCCTCCATGTTTGCTCTAGCGTTGTTAAACTTTGTAATGATGTTTCCATTTTAGCCATTTGAATTTTGGAAAGATGTATTTGCTGTGTCTCCCATCATTTGGGAGATTCCTGTGGTCATGTATGGATTTGAGAGTTGGACTGTGAAGAAGGCTGAGCGCCGAAGAATTGATGCTTTTGAACTGTGGTGTTGGAGAAGACTCTTGAGAGTCCCTTGGACTGCAAGGAGATTCAACCAGTCCATTCTGAAGGAGATCAGCCCTGGGATTTCTTTGGAAGGAATGATGCTAAAGCTGAAACTCCAGTACTTTGGCCACCTCATGCAAAGGGTTGACTCATTGGAAAAGACTCTGATGCTGGGAGGGATTGGGGGCAGGAGAAGGGGACGACAGAGGATGAGATGGCTGGATGGCATCACGGACTCGATGGACGTGAGTCTGAGTGAACTCCGGGAGTTGGTGACGGACAGGGAGGCCTGGTGTGCTGCGATTCATGGGGTCGCAAAGAGTCGGACACGACTGAGCAACTGAACTGAACTGAACCTTCACAACTCCTTCAGTATTGGTGGCCCAGAGCAAGAACTCTGGATTCTGATACTTTTGTTTGATTCCTGGCCTTACATCTGCCTTTATCACAAATCAGAATCACCAGGAAAATTTGTGAAAATGCAAACTTCTGCTTCCCATCCCCACAGTTTCTGATTCAGTAAGTCTAGAATGGGGTCCAAAAGTTTGCATTTCTAATAAGTTTCCACGTGATCCAGATCCTGCTGGTCTGGAAATCCCACTTTGAGAACCAGTTCCCCTAATAGCTTGCTACACCTGCCATTCTTCTACATTTATAAATGCATGTGGGGCCTGTGGCCTAGCCTTTATAGCTTAGAAAATTTAGAATGACTTTTACAGGAAAGAAGTGTTACTAACCAAGTTGACCGAATATCAGAAATAAGTAAATTTTGACCAAAAAGTCATCTAAGACAAAGGTATGAGCTAACAGTCATCTTCCAACTTGTCAGAATCTTTTCCTATATATATCCGTTGATAGAGATCCTTCTTCCCTACACTGTACTAATAAGCATCTCCCTATGCAACCTTCCCTGAAGGTCTTCATTTTTATCCCATCACACCCAACATGGTGGTGTGTAAGGAAATGTGACCTGCACATTTTTGAGATATTGCCAACTACCTAAGATTTTAAAGTAATACATACTAGCTCCCAAACAAATTAGCAAACTGCCCGGACCTCCATCTGCCCAAATTGCAGTGTGACTACTTGCCACCAGGGGTCCTCTGAGCAGGCTAGGATCAATTAGTGACTGTAATTGAAACAGAATGCCATTAATTACATAACTTTGGGCTATTCAAATTTGATTTCACTAAAATTAAATTGTGGAACTAGGAGCACTACAAAAAAATGGCTGACAAAAAAAAAAGAAAAAAACCTAAGCTAAAAACAACTAGAGCGAACAAATAATCTATAAGCATTTAATTCAAGTTGGATACTATAGGTAGGTCCCCCTCTATGTACTTTTATTATTCATTTTTCACCTTACCTAGATGTGGATTTCTCTACATGTGGTTATAACTGCAAGAGTTTTGAGTGGCCTGATTTACAATAAAGTGAAATGTCTTCAAGTGTTGCCCTCTCTGGGATATTGGATTTATAAATGCTGTTAGCTCCTTGAAACAAATGATTCTAAATCAAAGACTGACTTTTCAGACACTGGTCCAACAGGCCAAAAGGCTATTGAAGGTGCTGGTTTCTTACAAACTCACATCAAGCAACCTTGTTTATACTGCTGACCCTACCCACTGTAAAGATAGCTCAGTCGGAAGAACTGTCTCAATGCATTTGAGAATCTACCTCAAGTGTAAGCCTAGAAGGGAAAATGAAGGACATTTGCCTTTGATGAGGAAATATGATCTTACAGCCTGTGGATAGGTGATTGCTGTAATACACATGGTCCCAAAAAGCTGACCTGTCACATTTAGCTAATGGATGGAAGCATGAAAAACTTTGGAAATATCAAAGCTTAACATTTTTCCAGTAACATTAATTCACTTACACTGTACATAATTTTTTTAGATTACTCATTAAACTGTTAAAACAGCTTTATATAGAATATGAGAAATATGGTGGCTTGTACGTGACTAAGAGTCTCTCAGGCTTTGTATCTCCTAACATCTTTTTAAGTATAAATTTGTATCTGAGTGCTTTATTAACATAGCTTTTTGCATATAATTTCCCTAGTGGTTTTTTGTTTTAAGAGAAAGGATGACTTGAGCAAAGGAACTGCCATATTTAATAATGTTTGCATTTAAATATTCTACATAGCTTTTGAGGTTAGTGCAGTGATGGGGTGTCTGGGTGAGGGGAAGGTAAAGATCCTAATTGTGTTCCTGCTCTTGTATATTTGGAGGCTTCTTTTTAACCAAGCAAGCCTGAGCAGACAGGAGAAAAAAATCTTAGAGCTCTCCCACTCTCAACCAGGCACCAAATGATTCCTTTTTACAAAGTGTTGATAGTTTACCAGAAACTTCCCTGGATGTAATCCTTAGACTGGACACAACTTTTTTCATCAGAGAACGGATCTGTGGACACAAGAAGGGAAGGAGAGTGAGGGATGAATTGAGACAGTAGCATTAACATATACACATTACCATGTGTAAAGCAGATGCCAGTGGGAAGCTGCTGTATAAAACAGGGGGATCAGCCTGATGCTCAGTGATGACCTAAAGAGGTGAGACGAGCATGGGGTGGGAGGGAGGCTCAAGAAGGAGGAGAAATACATATACATATAGCTGATTCCCCTATGAGGGGGCTTCCCTCGTAGCTCAGTTGGTAAGGAATCTGCCTGCAACACAGGACTAGAGTTTGATCCCTGGGTCAGGAAGACCCCCTGGAGAAGGAAATGGCAACCCACTCCAGTATTCTTGCCCAGAGAATCCCATGGACAGAGGAGCCTGGAAGGTTGCAATCCATGGGGTCGCAAGAGTCGGACATGACTTAGCGACTAAAACCACCAACCAACCATAGCTGATTCACACTGTTATACAGCAAAACTAAGACAACATTGTTGCAAAACCAATACAGTACTGTAAAGTAAAATAAGTAAAATTAAAAAAAATTAAAAGACAACATTGTAAAACAATTGCACTCCAATTAAAAAATAAAAAATATATAGAAACCCTAAAAAATTAAAAAAAATTTAAAAAGAAACTGGCCCTATTAAAAACCTTTAACATAAATGTCATATTCTCCGTCATGTAACTATGGTAGATCAAAGGATTCATCTGTGAGTGGGTGGGAATTGAGCTGTAGTAGAATTTCACTGGAACTTGTGTATTTCAAGAAAAATCTATTATGTAATTCCACTCATATGTAGATTTGGGGACATATGCCCTAAAGTCACAGAATTCTGTTAAATAATTAAAATTGAGTAACAGTTATTCGGAAGTGCCTGTAACATTGTTTGCTTTGTGTCCTATAGCTTCACCCTTCTGTCCCCACACACATCAAGAAATTCCAGAGGAGAATCTCAATCTTAGGAAGATTGTCAGCAATGATTTTTGTTCATGGTGCACTGGACATTCACGTTTCTTCATTGTGCATTGTAGTCTGAAGCCTCCCAACACTGCTCCAATAGTTTGGGATGCAGGGAATTTTAACAAGCCTCATGAAAAGTTAAGAGGAACAACATTTTTGTTATCACAAAGCATGATGTAGCGTTCATTTTAATTGGGTAGAATCTCACTTTGGGGAAGCAGGGTCTGAAAACCTCTCATCTGCTGTCATGAGAGCTTGAGATTCCAATATCTTTAACACACACAGTGAAAAGCTGGAGCACAGGCTAATGTTCTTTGAAGCCTTGGAAGGGCCCCTTATGCTAGCCTAAGGGCTAGTTCAGGTTCAGGGTGCCTGACAACTGAAGTCTCTAACAGGAATGCTGCCAGAGAGCTGGCTTGTCCTCTGTCAGGCCAAATATGGACATTAGCCTTAGCAAAATGGGGGCCGATTGCTGAAGTACAATTTAAAAAGATATTCAGGACATAGGAAATGTGCTCACTCTGTCAGTTACCTGTGAGCCTCAACTTTTATGAACAGTTTAAAATATTCACTGTGTTCCTTCCTCCACAAACAAAAATAGGGGTCACAAGAGAGTAGAGTTAAATCATGAAAAAAAAGTTCTAATTTTTAAAGTAAACACTGATTTAAACTTTTCCAATTCTCTTCCCTAACAACAGAGACAACATTCATTTGCAGGGTGTGCTCTGGAAAGCTGAAATTCTACACTTCTTCAGGCAGGTTTGGGAATGAATTTGAAACACTGATAGACTCTCATCTTAATTTTTTTTCTTCATATCAAGACTTTGTAGGAAGTATTCTTTAATCTTGGAATTTTGAGTATGCAGTGCAATGCCAAGCACAGAGTTATTTGCTTGATAATTTTTTTGGTGAAGAAATGGATAAAATACAAAAGTGAGTAATCTTTAAAAAAATGTGAGTTACTGTATTGTACACCCACAACATATAAAATTGTACAACTGTGCTTCAATAATAAATAATAAGAAATATATGTGTGTGTGAGTCACTTGCCAACCTCAGTTCTTTATTGGTTTTACTTAAATATGTGCACTAAAAGGCATTTGTATATATGTGAGGGAGTGGCCTTTGTGTTTAATACAAGCTATTATTATTATATTTGTGTATAAGATAAAGATGCATCTTAATGCTTGTCTGGCAAATTAAGTTTACATGGTCATGTATACATTTTTCACTGTGTCCCTTCCTGAAAATTATGATGTGAACCATTGTTTTTATGCCACATGTTTGAAAAGTAAGCTTTTCTTATTTCCCATTATTTTCTTGTTTTTCACAGCAAAACGTATTGTTCTACATGTGATGTGCAATAAACTGCAGTATATATGCTATAATAAATGCTCCTTTTTAAATTTAAATGTTTCATTTTATACTGGTGAACAGCTGACTGACAATGTTACAACAGTTTCAGGTGCACAGCAGAGCAACTCAGCCATATATACACATGTAACCATTCTCGCCCAAACTTCCCTCCTATCCAGGTCGCCACATAACACTGAACAGAGTTCCTTGTGCTATGCAGTAGGTCTTTGTTGGTTATCCATTTAAAATATATCAGTGTGTACCTATAGATCCCAAACTATATACTCCTTACATGCAAAGTTCATGATTTAAATTGATATTTATTTCTATAAGATCTGATGAAAGACAGCAGTATTATACAGCATAGTCCCAATTCCAGACTACCTCCCAGAAGCAATGATGACTTTCCACTTCTTCATGATTTCTTTTCGAACTGATTTCCATTCAGTCAATAGCCTACCTGTACTGGTATTTCATTTCCTTTTTTTTTCCCCCACTTTTAGGCATTACCTTTGACTTCATCGTGTATGGGTTTCCCAGGTGGTGCCAGTGATAAAAAATCTGCCTGCCAATGCAGGAGACACAAGAGATGCCAGTTTGACCCCTGAGTCAGGAGGAACCTCTGGAAAAGGAAATGGCAACCCACTCCAGTATTCTTACCTGGAAAATTTCATGGACAGAGGAGCCTGGCAAGCTACAGTCCATGCAGTCGCAAAGAATTGAACATGACTGAGGACACATTCATGCACATTGTGCATAAGGTGGAGATTGAGTTCACTTGCTTGGACCCCACCTTCACATACCTATATCCCATCCTCCATCTTTCCCAATGTGAGCATTTCACAATTTTAGTAAAATCTATTAGAAGTGTTTATGAAGATGATGTAATGACTGCTTAGCCCCAGATTGCATTGTGAATACATTTTCGCTTGGTATAGTATTTTATTTCTTAATGAGCATTGCCTTGTTTTTCATCTATGATCGTATGACAGATTTGTCTTGAAACCTCTGACTGTTAAAACTACCCCCGGAATGGTCAAATGCCACAAGTAACCTATATATTCTGATTTGTTTTGTCTTGTTTGTTTGGGGGACATTCTTACTAAGACATGCCACCCCTGGTTCCCATAGAAAGATTACTCTCCTGGACTAGCACACCAGCATCACCCCAGATGATTGCTTCCTGCCCTGTGTTAAATGCCCATTTCCCTGGTTGTCATATCTTCTTTTTTAGTTTCCCTCTTGTGTGGGAGTAGGGTATCTTCCAGAAGTTTCTGAGAAAGTGTATATGGGAAATAAAATATTGAGACCTTCTGCTCATAACAGGATCTTTATTCTTCCTTAGCAGCTTATCAGTTCAGCTGAGTAAGAAGCTTAGGTGAATATTTAAGGATATTTCTCTTTTGTCTTTTAACTTCTCCATTGGTGTCTGACTTTCAGTAGGATATAAAAATGCCACCTTGATTCTCAGCCTCTTGTATGAGACCTATTTTTGTCTCTCCAAAAACTGTAGGGTCATTTCTGCTGTTCTCAGCTTCACCATAGTGGACATTGATGGAAATCTGTTTCCTTCTCCTGTGATGGGTTCCTAATTAGCCCTTTCAAAGTTTAGATTTATCTCCTTGACTTTGGGGAGATATATTATATTAGAATTTTGGTGATGTCTTCTTTTTCTCTTGTTCTCTTTCTACAACTCCTATTATTCAGATGTTAGATTCTAGGTATTGATCTTCAAATTTTATAAATTCTCTCTGATTATTATTCCTTTGTCATTTTTCTTTTATTTAATTTATTTTTTCCAATTTCTTGGGGCTTTTTATTCTTTGAAAGTTCCTGTATATAAAATTCTGTTCTTACCTTATTCACAGAATCATTATCTATTTGGGTATGAATTACAGTATTTTTTTTCTTCTGTCCTCTGTGATTTTCCCTGTTTTCCTCCAAGTTTCTTTCTCTCTCTCTCCTTCCCTTATTTCCTTCTTCTCTTTCTCTCTTCTTTTGTCTTTCTTTTCTGTTTGTATGTACTGGTCCCTAACTTACCTGTTAAGGGCTTTCCTTAAATGTCTAGTGATTCTGGATTCTGCTGAGCCATTCATTTTCAAGACTAAAATACCAAAAAAATCTGTTTGTGGATAAAGCTGATAGACTAGTGGCCCTCACAGAGGTGCTATTGGTTGTGGCCCTGTTGTATGTCTTCAGAATGGAGTTCCGCATGTCTCATTTCTTGCCTTCATTTCCTCAGAAACTCGACAGAGTTCTTGAAAATGAAACAGTTAGCATCTATAAATAATGTGTTTTTGTTGTTTAATTTTTACTCTCACACTTAAAAGTAATAGGTCTTTATAAATTTGGTTTTGAAATTTTGATGGGAAATATCTAAAGGCAAAACTGGAAGAGAAAATTTATAACCTGTCATAATCTTCATGACAGAAACTTAGCAAAAAGTGCTGCTTATAAGGCAGTAACAACTGAATTCTTACATGAGATAACTAGTTTTTTGTTTGTTTGTTTGTTTGGGCTTTTTTTTTTTTGTCTTCACAGTTTTCTCATTTGATTTATGGGAGCTAATATGAAGCAATACTTTCAAGATTTTTAAAATAACCAAAACGTGGGGGACCTCTATGAGTCTAGGACAGGCTGTACCCAGGTAACTCACTTATAATTGTATACACATCTATTTCCTAGTGCCTTGGTGGTGGCAGGAGAAAAGAAAACAAACAAAAACCCAGCATCTTCTTCAGTACATGAGAGTCTTCAGAGTTTAGATGTCAAGACCACTCAGAGTTCTAATTCTAGTAATTTACTAAATGGAACTACCCTTGTGACCTCAAACAGGGACTGCCCTGATTATTTTTTTAAATGAGAAATTTTGCACCCCCTTTTCACCCCTAACAGCTGTCCTGAGATTGATATCTGCCATTTCTGCCTTCACTGGGGTATCAAGTAATGAGAGCTGGTAGAAGATTTGGTGAAGTTAGAATAAAAGCCTTTTATAATACTAAGAACTGTCAGAGTATTAAAAAAAAATTGACCATTGTACATTGTTGCCAGTAAGAATCTCTTTGTGGAATGTTATAAACAGGTGGATATCAACTCATCTTGACACCATGAAACACTGCATTGTTGGTCACCAAAGTGGCAATACACCACATCAGAGATGGATGAAGTTATTGTGCCATTCCCAATGCCAAGGATACAGAGAGGGTGACTATGACCCTGACTTCAAAGCTGTAAACCTTGCGTCTTTGTGCCCATTGGAATACATTCTAAATTGGCCAAGGTCAAAAAGGATTAAAATACATGAATAAATGGAAAAAAAAAAAAAACTTTCCCAAATGAGTGCTGGACACGCACACGCACATACACACATATACATACTTGAGTGTTAACAGAGAAACAATTCAAGTAAGTGGCACAGGAGTTAACAGGCAACAGGCAAACTAACAACTGATTTCAAAATACATCCAAGATAAAGGAGCTTTCTACAAGATAACTGATATTTATAAACAAAGTGAACAAATAAAAGATGACTTAGAAAGATTCTCTGCTTTACAGAAGGATTAGTCTTGAAACTCCTTTCTTGGGTGGCTTTTCTTAAGGCTTGTGACATGTTTTAGATTATTAACGGATGCAATTGTTAGAGAGCTGGGGTTGAGGTAAGAAGAGTATGGGTGGCTACTGCCAGGTGGAGATTAATCAGAAAAAAAAAAAGAGTCTTTGAATTGATAATTTAGGAAACTGGGAAACAGGACACGTTAGCAACAATTTGATTTTTAAAAAATAGTTGTTTTCATTTATTTATTTCAGTTCAGTTCAGTCACTCAGTCATCTCCGACTCTTTGCGACCCCATGAATCGCAGCACGCCAGGCCTCCCTGTCCATCACCAACTCCCGGAGTTCACTCAGACTCACGTCCATCGAGTCCGTGATGCCATCCAGCCATCTCACCCTCAGTCGTCCCCTTCTCCTCCTGCCCCCAATCCCTCCCAGCATCAGAGTCTTTTCCGATGAGTCAACTCTGCATGAGGTGGCCAAAGTACTGGAGTTTCAGCTTTGGCATCATTCCTTCCAAAGAAATCCCAGGGCTGATCTCCTTCAGAATGGACTGGTTAGATCTCCTTGCCGTCCAAGGGACTCTCAAGAGTCTTCTCCAACACCGCAGTTCAAAAGCATCAATTCTTCGGCACTCAGCCTTCTTCACAGTCCAACTCTCACATCCATACATGACTACTGGAAAACCATAGCCTTGACTAGACGGACCTTAGTTGGCAAAATAATGTCTCTGCTTTTGAATATGCTCTCTAGGTTAGTCATAACTTTTCTTCCAAGGAGTAAGCGTCTTTTAATTTCATGGCTGCAATCACCATCTGCAGTGATTTTGGAGCTGCTGCGATTCATGGGGTCGCAAAGAGTCAGACATGAGTGAGCGACTGAACTGAACTGAACTGAGATGAGTGCAATTGTGTGGTAGTTTGAGCATTCTATGGCATTGCCTTTCTTTGGAATTGGAATGAAAACTGACCTTTTCCAGTCCTGTGGCCACTGCTGAGTTCTCCAAATTTGCTGGCATATTGAATGCAGCACTTTCACAGCATCATCTTTCAGGATTTGAAACAGTTCAACTGGAATTCCATCACCTCCACTAGCTTTGTTCATAGTGATGCTTTCTAAGGCCCACTTGACTTCCCATTCCAGGATGTCTGGCTCTAGATGAGTGATCACACCATCATGATTATCTGGGTCATGAAGATCTTTTTTTTTACAGTTCTTCTGTGTATTCTTGCCACCTCTTAGTATCTTCTGCTTCTGTTAGGTCCATACCATTTCTGTCCTTTATTTAGCTATGCCAATTCTAAGCTGTAGCATGCAGGATCTTTAGTTGTGGCATGTGGAATTCAGTTCCTTGACAAGGGAACAAACCTAGACCCACTGCATTGGGACTGTGAAATCTTATCCATTAGACCACAAGGGAAGTCTCAAAAATTTGATTTTTAAGTGACCTCTAAAAAATATGATATTTGATAATTGGCAAACTGCTGCTGCTAAGTCACTTCAGTCGTGTCCGACTCTGTATGGCCGCACAGACGGAGCCCACCACGCTCTGTCCCTGGGATTCTCCAGGCAAGAACACTGGAGTGGGTTGCCATTTCCTTCTCCAATGCATGAAAGTGAAATGTGAAAGTGAGGTCGCTCAGTCATGTCTGACTCTTAGCGACCCCATGGACTTCAGCCTACCAGGCTCCTCCATCCATGGGATTCTCCAGGCAAGAGAACTGGAGTGGGGTGCCATCCAAACTACATTCACAAAAAACACATAAAGTCAATATTTATTTCTCAAAGGTTATCCATTGTGAACATGAATGATACTTTGTCAGAAGAAAAGAAATCCTTGATTTCTTCCTTCATTTACACCAAGTTCTAGCACTTTTAAATTACATGATCATAATAAAATTAAGACAGCTAGCAAGAAAAGATTTGTGTGCAAGTGGGTAGCAGGAGCAGACACAGGGTCACCAACTTTCCTTTTTTCACAATGGAGACTTTAAACAAAGCCAAATGTACCATATTAATATAATGAAATATGAAAAAAATAAGTACAGTCTCAAATAAAAGGCAGTCCTTTATTAGCTTAGAATAAATTAAAACAAAGATTTTTAACCCACAGTCTTTAGATTTTTCATCTTGGAACATGCAGGTTAACATTTGTGCATAGTACAGCAATGGTTATTGGGGAAAGCTTGTGGACTACCAATCCAGACATTACCAGATCCCTTAAAGTCTGTTTGATCCTGATATAACTAAGTACTCTAGCTAGAAAGGGGCTCAGAAATTGCTTTGCTAAATTATTCGTTTTATAGTTAATAAAGGAAGCTTTGCCTGGCCTAGGGTAGCCAGTGAACGGCGGCTGGAATGGGGATTCAGTCAGATCTCCTGGCCAATGTACTGTACGGTGTTCCTATCGCACATCTCTACCTGAGATGCTAACATTTTGGCACAGCTCTGCAGGATGTGTGAGCTCTTAAGAAAGGACTCCTTTCAGTTAAAAGGGTTTCACTATCAAGAAGTATTTATTGGGTACCTGCTCAGAGCAAATCTCGGAAGAGAGGAAGAGTTTTTTGTTGTTTTTGCTGTTTTTTTTTCCCCCAGTTGAGCATGATGCAGTCTGGAAGCAAGGTCAAGTGCATGAAAATAAACCTAACAATGTGTGACAACACAGGGCTGAACACATCATGGGCAGGCAGACAGCAAGTATCAACAGGGCATGGGGACATGGAATAGTCATGTGTTTCTGAAAAAAAAAAAAAAAAAAACATTTATAGGGAGAAGTATTGCTACTTGAGATTTGGCTTTTAGGCCCAGAATGTGCATCTGGCCGTCTGAGCACTAAGAAGGTGGAGCCTGTTGGACCTCTCACCAGGGCTTTGGGGATCTTTACTCTCCATCGTTTTAGTTCTGACAAGACAAAGAACTCAGGAAGGGGGGGAGTTTTGAAGATGGCAGGAGGACAAGCAATGAAACATACAACATCCCTTTTTCACTCTCATTAAATGCCACAACCTTCACTATTAAATATGCTCTTGACCTTGCGGGACAAACTCTGGAAGCAAATTTCTCATTTGCTGGCCTCTCCCTGGGCCTTCTGCGACATACTGTCGCTCAGACAAGGACTGTTCTTAATGGGTTTATGGGAAAGGCTTGGCCTGCCTTTCCATCTGCACCTTCTGCCGGCTCCCTCTGAAAAGCGCTAGCTTGCCATACGACATTGTCTTGAATTATTTAGATTGGTAAATCTTTCTGCATCTCACATCTTTAGTCCATCTGTTAGCCGGAGCTTTTCCTTTATAGGAAGTGTCCTTTATGCATGCTGGCATCTGTCAGCAGTGCACTTCCCTCTTTTATTCATGATCTTCTATGGGAGAGGGTACAAGCTGCAGAAACGCCGCATGCCTGGTATGCATTTCATTTTAATGGAAGATTACATGACTGGGGTGCTGGTTTATTACCTCGCTCCTCATGCATCCATTCATCACCTGGCAGCCCCCTCACCCCGCCTGTTAGGAGGTGCTGGCCCTTCTGCAGCCCTTGGGTCCCAGCTTTATGCAGGAAGTGGGCTTGGTGGGGGAGAGAAAACTGATCCTTTAAACAAAGATGAAAGATCATGAAAAAGAAAAATATATAGTGGAGAATCAAGGGCCAGGGGAGAAGGAAGAGGTCTTGACCTCAGCTCAATACCCAGATATAGACATGGGATTATTTATACAAACCACTAGATGTGTTGAAGAAAATGTTATCATGAACACCATATCTTAGCTGAGTATATTCTTAAAAATTGTGCTCCCAAACTTATTCAATTGTTTTCTATTTTTCACTCACAGGATAATTAACTCTCAGAGTTTCTCATTCACTTTTTTTTTTTTTAATGTTGCAAAAACCTCTATAATGCTGTTTGCCAAATGTGGATTTTTCTGTAAGAATCTTCCACAAGAATTTTTAAATATTTTTATGCTATTATTTTGATGTCAATCTAAAAATAGTCAATATAGAGATAACCTAAATAGGGTGACCATATATCTAGGTCATGGACTTCTGAGGTTGCTTAGTTGGTAAAGAACCCATCTGCAATGCAGGACCTGTAGGTTCGATCCCTGGATTGGGAAGATCACCTGGAGGAGGGCATGGAAAGCCACTCCAGTATTAATGCCTGGAGAATTTCATGGACAGAGGAGCCTGGTGGGGTACAGTCCATAGAGTCACAAGGAATTGTACACAACTGAAGTGACTGATCATGCATGCACCCAATATGATTTCAGTGCCCATGTTAGCAATTCTATTGACTTTCTCACTGGTACCATGTCAAGCTACTATGGACCTGATGGGGATGAGCCCAGTGAGGAAGAGACCAATATCTATATTTGGAAGATGACTTCTATCTTACCTCCTGCAATATGGGGAGAAAGACATCACCTACCTAACAGGGGTAGAAGAGAGAATGAGGGATCAGTTGGACTTCAAATATGCTTTCAAGCAACCTTCCTGTTTCAGTCCCTTTGCATCTCTTGCTCTTCCCCTCTTCAGAGATATCAGGTGCCTTTCCAGAGTTCTAAAACTTGAATCAGGTTGCTTCTCCTTGGTCCTTGCTCTGAAAGCTTGGGTTTGGATATTTTTGCTCTGTTAAGTAAGTTACATACAGTCCATATCCATGCTCTTTCCAAAATGCTATCTCTATCTGCTTACCATGTTCTCTTTTCTTTTGAATTTATCAACATATCTTATTAAAAATTATTCCATAGAATTATAGCAAAGTTTCCTGAGGGAATAGAAATCATCTGCAATCCATCTTCCAGCTTTACTTGGAGATCCCTTTATCTGTTTTCCATGGTAGAGGTTTTTAATAATGTGAAAAGCTACTGAGCTCTTCTACCATACTCAATGTCTTTTCATAGCACAGCTCACTGTTCTCTGGCTTATTTCAGATCCCAATTATTATAACAAATGTAAAATATGAGATCCATGGAATTAAGCTTTTTAAAAAATGTTGCCACTGAAATGACAAAAAGAAGTGATGTAGAAGACATAGTCTTTGTCTTTTTGATGATGATAATCTATTTAGGGTTTTGATCTCAAGAAATCAGGTTTGTCAGAAATCATTGAAAATAAAGACTGTTGCTCTTATTTTCCCCAGCAGGTGAAACCTCAGTTCACCAATTTTGCCCAGTCTTCTGGGTAGATAAAATATAGGCAACAGCAGCACCAATTTTCTCCCATTCTATGACCATTCCATTTGAGCTGGAGTGACTAGGTGGTGGAGAAGTCTCGGTTTGCTGGAAAATGTAAACTGAGAATGTTCTCTTAGCCCTGAGCATCAACACTAGCTTCATGGGTTTCAAATGTGGACAGATAGTTTCCCACAGTTAGAAGCACCCACTACTTCATTTAATGCTCTGTTGAAATTCTTAATAAGTTTTGAACAATGAATCCCATATTTTCATTTTGTCCTAAGTGCTGTAAATCATGTCGTCTGTCCTGCCTGACACACTCCATGAATCCTTTGCAGCTGAGAGATTGGAGGGTGACTTGTACCAGTCTGGCCTCCCCCTGGTGCAACAACAGTTGGGAACGATCAAGAAGCTGTTCACAGGTGATAAATAACAGGGCAACAGAAGATACAGCATAGATTGAAACTGCAGTTGCAAATACATGTATCCAGGTTCCAGGAAGTCAACCCAAATGTGGCAGAGAGTTGATGTAACAGGATAAAGCTAGTTACTGGCAAACAGAAAGAGCATGCCTTGTCTAAAGACATTCAAATTCAGTTTTTAAAACACTGGGTTGTACTGGACAGAAAAAAAAGGTGGGTCACCAATTTGCAACCTGTGCTTTGCAAATTTGAGGCAATTACATATCCATGATGATTCCCCAAGACACCTGCTTATCTTGTACATTTTTTTTTTTTCAGGACTAAGATGTTTCTCAGTAAATGAGGATGTCAGATCCACTTTATATTGGGTTTTTATTATTCCTCCATTGCTTTCCATAGATATATGTGTGTATTTTACACTTAGGACCCTTATTTGGCACAAAGCCTGTGGCAAATCCTCCTGCTCCCTTTTAGTTGAGCAGCCTCACCCTTGTCATTCATTTTGTATTTGATATTTTCTGTAACATGACTAGATAATTGTGGTGAAGGCATCATTCCCTGAGCAGATGGGCTGAACATTTAGGGTGAGCCCTGTAGCCTGGTGCATGAGAGCACTAGGAACCTGCCAGAAACTGAACAGAGGATGTGTGTGTGTGTGTGTGTGTATGTGTGTGCACGTGCTCACCAAAAACAACAGCAACCCCAAATACCTCTCAAAGTGGCACCGTCCTGGCTGTTGCTGCTGCAGGGGCTTCTGAGGGACCGGAGAGTTACAATTTTAACAGCTGATCATAGTTCCCTTTAATTTCCAAATAGTATCCAGGCTGAAGGAAGCACATTCGTCCGTATGCCACTGCTTTCCCAATATTAAGTTGATTTGTTAGCTTTCTCTCAGCATGTTTAAACACATGCAAAAGAATTGAAATATTGTATCCTGATTCTCAAACTCTCAGGGGAAAAAATGTGACTTTTGAGTATCTAAATATGTATATGATACCTGAGATATAACCAAAAAAGTGAAAGACCAAAATTCAAGTTCCTATTCTTCTGTCGCCTAGACTTGCATTAATCACTTAACTTCTCTAAACCTCCATTTCCTTATCTGTAAAATGGGATTATAAGGATTGTTGCAAGGATCAGATGTTAAAGGCTCTCCTTGTCACCCAGGCTCTTGAGGCATTTATAGTTCAGCAACTCATTTATAGAACACAGATTGGTAAACTCTATTTCACATGTGAAATCCAGTAAGGAATCTTCTCTGGTAAAATAAGAATAGCTGTCATGAATTAAGTAGGAAAAGCTACTTTTATCCAAATAAATTCATCTTGTATAAACATGCATAATACACCTAAAATTTTACAATTTTGGAAGAAAGAGAATGCCAGTTGCTTTGGATGGGGTTTAAAGATAAGAAAAAAAAAAACTTTATAATCATTGTAGGTTCTCTTAAGATCAAAGATCTAGGATTTAGAGATATAAGTTACATTAGTAGACACTGAATTACTGGAGCAACACCCAGAGTCCTGTGAATTATCTCTGTTCTTTCCAAATGATACTGATGATGTCATTTGGATCATATAAAACCAAAACCAACTGGTGTCAAGGGCATTCCTGCTTTCTAAACTTACACTGTGTGATAGGTGGTGGTGGTGGCTTAGTCACTAAGTCATGCCCAACTCTTTCGATCCCATGGACTGTAGCCTTCCAGGCTCCTCTGTCCATGGGCATTCTCTAGGCAAGAATATTGGAGTGGGTTGCCATTTGCTTCTCCCAGGGATCTTCCCAACCCAGGAACTGAACCAAGGTCTCCTGCATTGCAGGCAGGTTACTGGCTGAGCTATGAGGGAAGCCCACATGATAGATAAGGTCGATGACATTCTACCTGCTCCAGTTATTTCTCTAAGATGTCAGTAAACTTTATCTTTAAGAAATGAACTGCTCTGAAAAGACCAGGGCACCTGGGAACCTCCTAAGAAATTACATGAGGTTGAGTAGGTTTGTATGTGAAGTAAAGTTGCACACCATCTCCCATTTAATCTTCCTCAATTAAAACTATATGATAGAATGAATAATAACCCCCCAAATAACAGAAAACAATTTCTGAAACCCGTGAATATTACCTTATATTACAAAAGAAATGTTCAAGTATGACTAAGTTATGAATTTTGGTATAGACACAATACCCTGGATGATTTGGATGGACCCTGAATGTCTTTAAAAGGAAGTTGGATATGTGATAAAAAAGGAAGCAAGAGATTGGAGTGATGTAAGGAAAAGACCAGAATTCAAGGAATATAGGCAGTTTCCAGACCCTAGAAATGCAAGGAAATGGAAATCCCCCAGACCTCAAGAAAGAACAAGAACTGCCAACACCTTGACTTTAGCCCAGTGAAACTGATTTTGCTCTGCTAAACTCTAAAACCGTAAGATAAGTTTGTGCTAAGTCACCACGTATGTGATAAATTGCCCAGCGTCAATAGGAAACATATATATACTGGTTTCATCAATTTTTACTCTCTTAAAAATTATCAACAGGTAACTTATAATAATATCTAAAATATATTGAGCACTTACTGTGCGTTAGGCACTAAATTAAGTATAATATTTACGTATGATTATTATTATTTATCTGCATGATAAAGCCTCAGCATTGATATTAGTACTATTAACATTTTATAGAAGAGGAAAATGAGGTTAATAAAAGCTAGGAAACTTCCCCAAGGCCAACAGATAATAACATTTCTGGTTTTATTTTATTTTTTTTGTATCTATCTTACCCCAACTATTAGGTTGTAGCCTTCTTGAAGGCAAAATTTGTATCTTAACCTCCTGTATTCCAATCACTTCTAATCAGAGTCTCTAAATTCAAATGAAAATAAAAATGAAACCCACCTGAAACCATGATGTTAGTCAATGAGAAAATAATTTTATATGTAGAAATTTAATCCACATCCATCTGTTCATAATTCTGCTCATTACATAAGAGAAAGTGCATCTGATTTCCCTTAAAAGTCATCTCCACTGTATTTTCTTCTGTTTTGTGACTATGACCATAGGAGCATCTCATCTTTAAAACTGTGTTCACTTATTCACTTTTTCTTCTTGTTGGCTGCCCTCCCTGCCCCCACTTTCTTTTTGTGATTCAGTCAGAGGAAGTAGATTTCTTGCAAGAGATCTGTCATGCAGAAGCCAAGTGCTTCTGGTTTTTCATTAGATGCTGATGGTGTTAGATTTAAAGTTGACACCAAAGCCTAATTAAACATTATGCCAGTGCACATATTCTGCAAATTAAGACACAACACATTACTGAGCCCAGTAAAGGAAGGATAAGTTAAAAAGGAAGCTGTCAACATGCAAAGGACCCTGTTAAGTGCTTTAAATACAAATTTTGAATTTAAAATGCAAATGGGTTGAAACCTCCTTTCCTTTCAACTTGGAAAGGAAGATTAGTGGAGTAGAGAGAGTTTTATTTCAGTTTTTGCTAATTATTGAGTTTTGACTCCTGTGGCAATCAGAGTACATTATTGCAGTCTTAAAAATGGCAAGAGGAACTAGCCTACAGCTTCAACTCACTTGCAGCTCCTGGCTAGCTGAATGAAGAGCAGGAAGCAAACCAGCCCCATCAATGTTGACAAGTCAACACATGCACTGAAAAAGAAAATAAGTTTTCAGATTGAAACAGGGAGGGCCACTGGCACTCTTCAGATCTGCACAGCTGTGGAAGAGTTCTAAACCTGAGTTGATCAAATTGGGATGGGTGGAGCGTCGGGAAAAGCCAGAGAGATTTTGAAATCTGAGATGATGAACTCCAGAGCAACAGAGCCAGGATCAGAGCTGGGTATATTGGCTGTGACAATCTGAGTTTTAGGAGAGCAATGGGAAGGAATGATGTAAGAGATGGAGAGACTGGGGCACTCTGCTCTGCTTCACTGGATCCATGCCTACTCCCATTTTATCAATTATGTATGAACAGACAGTAACCAATAAAAGGCTAAGATGAGGTTCCACTGTATACAACAGTGTGTAGTTACAGCTCTACATTTACTATTTTTCAGTCTTTGACGTGTTACTTAAATCCATCCAGCAAATACCAAGTCTTTAGTATGTTTATGTTATGGACAAAATAGAAAGTGTTTGTTCTGCTGAAAGAGCTTGCATTGAGAAGTGAAAGACATCTACCTTACAAATTGCCCTTCCAAGTGATAAATGCTTCAGTAGGGAGTGACAGAAAGTGATCCCGTCTAGCATGGAGAAGAAAAAATTCCTCTGAAGTAGGTTAGGAAAACCTCATAAGGACCAAATATTTGAGCTAGATCTTAAAAAACAAAAGTAGAATTTGAACTATTGGACCTGATGAAGAGAGAAAAGCAGACTGAGGTACTTTAAAAATAATGTTTAAAAGTAAAATCACTGAAAGAACTAAAAAGGGTAATGCAAAAGACAGGTTTATTAAACTCAATCAAAAGAATCATGACTTGGTTCCTTTCTTTTCCAAGTTGTTTATTTTATTATATCTGACTGTAAGCCATTCATATATCTTTTCAAGGGACTTAAATGGCAGGATTGACTATTTCAATTTTCAATTACTTTCTTCTTAAAAAATAAAATAGACTTTGGAGGCAGAGATCTGATGGAACAACTAATCCAAAAAGTAGAATATAGTTGCTTTTATAATCTTTATTAAAGGATCATTAAGATTTAGCTGTTTCAGAAAGAACTCCTGTAAGCCTTGCCTTCAATTTGCTGGGAAAGATTGAAGTTGGGAGGAGAAGCAGATGACAGAAGATGAGATGGCTGGATAGCATCACTGACTCGATGGACATGAGTTTGAGTAAGCTCTGGGAGTGAGTGATGGACAGGGAGGCCTGGCGTGCTGCAGTCCACGGGGTCGCAAAGAGCTGGACATGACTGAGGGACTGAACTGAACTGACTGAAGCTTTGGCCAAAACTCCATGCCCATAATCAACCCAATTCACTTTGTTTCCACTAAATTCAGTTCTCATCATCTGGGCAATAATCTGTTAAATAAATGGAAAACACATACTGGTACATGCACACACACACAAACACTGTTTTCTGCTCTTAAGGAAGTTAACATTTTGATAGAAGGGTTTGTATACATGAGAAAATTACAGAGTATTATATGATAAGATATTAAATTGAATGAAATCAGTGCCAAAATGTATAGCAAAAGACAAATTCTGTGGGTGGCAGAGATAGAAGAAATCAAAATTGGAAAAGCTTAATTGAAATTGGCTCAAGATAATATTTTTTAAATGCATAAACACCATCATTTCAAAGAAGATTTGATATCTTATTGTGGTTACTATATGAAAAGTGC
>SJYT01029241.1:342783-403113 GCA_006410635.1 Cephalophus harveyi | reverse complement strand
CACTTAATGGATTTTGCTAACTGAAATAATTAAATGGTAATTACTTAAAATGTCAAATTATTTCTGCTGTATATAGTTATTAATTATATGCAAAGATGAATAGTTTATGTTTTTTTGGCAACTACAATGATTGAATAAATTATTTAAGTGTCCAACTAATTGTATTCTATTCAATAATAAGATAATAACT
This sequence comes from Cephalophus harveyi, assembly GCA_006410635.1. NCBI lineage: Eukaryota > Metazoa > Chordata > Mammalia > Artiodactyla > Bovidae > Cephalophus > Cephalophus harveyi. Next base: position 402,923 of record SJYT01029241.1, on the reverse strand, counting down.
GATTGAAAAGTAATAGATGAACTTCACACTCAGCAAGCAATACTACATGGGATAAAAATCCATATTAAATCAAGAAAATGAATAAATCATATATAACAATAGTCTGTTAAAAGTAATTTCTTTTTTACTTTAAAAAAATGAGTTAGAATACAGCTTTGTGCCTGTAAACATTTTTTTCCTGGGGCAGGAGTGAGGGGTGGAGTTTGAAAGATATTACATAAACCCTGCCTGGTTTCTGTCAATGCAGTAAAGCAGGGGTCCTTCCCCATCGTGTAGGGATGCAAGCAAGAGAATGGCATGTAACCTGAATTCCTTTGTGAGTCTGGTGAGGGCTAATAAATAATGGGATTTACAATTAATTATTACTGATGAGCCAGACAGGCTGAGACATAATTCCCTTAAGCATTTCCCGGTCACAAGAAGTATTTTCATGGGCAAATTCTCATTTTCCATGTTGGCAAAACGTTCCATCTTTCCTTCACTAGTGGTTCTATCCTTGATAACAGTAGTCCTTAGAGAATCACAGACACTAGAATTGGACTGGATCTTAAAATTCATCTAGCTGCAGCGTCTCCCAAGTGCAAGGCTGCATCTCTTCTTGGCACTGTCAGTAGACCACATGACCATCCATGTGGGAGCGGTCTGTGCATCCATGTGGGGGGAGAAACCTCAGACAGAGGTCCATGCTCTCCTCTGACAGCAAGGGTTGCCACAGAATCTTCTTCACTCAGTACAGTGAGTACAGCCTCAAAGTATGACTGATGAAAGTGTCCTAGAGGAGAGAGTAGAAAGAGAGAGAGGAGGAGGAAGAAGGCAAATTATAAATGGAGGAGTGGAAGCTAAACACAAACACTGGACAGATGGAGCAAGTTCTTATCATGTGAGGAAAATTAACTCTATGTATATATAGATACTGGAGAAGGAAATGGCAACCCACTCCAGGATTCTTGCCTGGAGAATCCCATGGACAAAGGAGCCTGACAGGCTACAGTCCATGGGGTCTCAAGAGTCGGACACAACTTAGCGACTAAACCACCACCACCATATATAGATATGATAGATTAGACAGACGATAGATCTTCCTAAAGGAATTAATCTTCCTTAGAATTCTTTAGCTAGTCATATAACAAAACGCCCTCTTTATCCATGCCTGCCATTATTATGAGGGCCAAAAGCAAATCTCATATTTTATAGGCCTAAGCTCATTTTCTTCTGTAAAGCTTCTGAATTTTTAATTAACATTTCAGTGTAAAATTAAGGGTATTCTTGGGTTTCCCAATTGGCCACAGTGGTAAAGAATCCAACTGTCAGTGCAGAAGACATCAGAGATGTGAATTTGATCCCTGGGTTGGTAAGATCCCTTGCAGTAGGAAATGGCAACCTATTGCAATATTCTTGCCTGGAAAATTCCATGGACAGATAAGCCTGGCGGACTGCAGTCCACAGGGTCACAAAGAATCAGACACACACTGAGCACACACTGCACCTGGAAAGAAATCAAAATATGAAAAATCTTTTATAATGAGATAATGTGTCTTCATCAAGTCCTACTCTCCAGAAGTACAGGTTATCAACTTTTCATCTGCATTCTTGAGTCTGGAGTGGGGTGGCGGTTGGGGGAGGACAGGGGCAGAAGAAGGCTATTAAAGCAGTTGAAGAAAATTTATACATGGGACTTTCCTAGTGGTCAAGTGGCTAAGACACTGTACTCTCAATGCAGGGGGCCCAAGTTTGAACCATTATCAGGGAGCTAGACTCCACATGCCACAAATGAATTTGCATGTTGCCATTAAGACCCAGTATAGTCAAATTTTAAAAATAAATTACACAAAAGAATTATCAATAAAGATATTCAGAAATTTTTTCAAACCCTAAAATGCAGCTTCCCTACTTAACTAATTTTTTAATAGCAGCATAATATTCTGTTTTGAATTTGCACCATTTATTTAACTAACTTGCAGATGATTGATGCTTAGAGTGTTTTCAGTTTTTTTTTTTTTTTATAATACAAGCCAGTTGAATTTTTAAAATATTCAGAATGCTGAATTGAAAGTCAAAGAGTACAGACACTATTTGGTAAATAATAGGCCAGAACTATGTGATAATAAGGGCTTCTCTGGTGGCTCAGATGGTGAAGAATCCTCTTGTAAGACGAGAGACCTGGGCTTGATCCCTGGGTTGGGAAGATCCCCTGGAGGAGGGAATGGCAACCCACTCAGTATTCTTGCCTGGAGAAGCCCCATGGACAGAGAAGCCTGATGGGCTGCAGTTCATGGGGTTGCAAAGAGTCGGACACAACTGAGCGACTAAGCACAGCACAGCACAGCACGTGTAATAATAAACACAAGTGTGAAAACAAGAGAAATAATGTTCTTTGTTTGCCTAGCAGTCAATTAAGACAGCAACAGAGGTGATTCAACTGATTGCAACGTTTAAGGCTGATAATTGAAAAAAAAATTCAAAAATGGTAACTCTGCTTCCTGTCTATAAACACTGGCACAGTTCCTTTGTGACCTTGGTGAGGCTTTGCCTCTTTCTACTCCCTTCTGGAAAGTGATAATAAATCATATCATCTTATAAACATCACTGTGTGATGTTTTACACAGTTAGCATTCATAATGCATCATTTATATTAAAGAGAATAACTAAGATGAACTAGTATGATATTAACTGGACAGTGTCATTGCACCAATTTCTGAAGCTTCTTATACACATACATAGTATTGAGATGAAAAACTATATTCTATACTTTGAAATTAAGGTTCCTTACACAATTTTCTTATTTACCTTGAAATTTCACTGACTAATTCATTCAGTCATTCACTAGATATCTTTTTAATGCTAACTATGGGCCAATCACCATATCAAGGGTAGAAATATAAAGATTAACAGTTCTTAAATAGTCTGTATCTCCACATCATTCAAAAGTGAAGTGAAGTGAAGTCGCTCAGTCGTGTCCGACTCTTTGCAACCCTGTGGACGGTATCTCCACATCATTCAAAAAGCATTCCAAAAAGGCAAGCTAGTATTTATTCTCTTTGCCATTTTACACAGTTAATCCTGATTTTTTTTTTTTTTAAGATTATTCTGCCTCACACTTTTCAGCCATGCTCTTATCTTTAGGATTTCAGTTTTAAGAGGTAGCAGGTAGTTCAAAGAAGATGGGGACTGGAAAGGGCTTCACTAAAGAAATTGAAATATATACTATAAGTGCAAAGGGTTTAAACATGGCAGTGATGTGATGATACCAGGGACTTATGTACTGGCAGTAGAGTAGACTGGAGAAAAAAATTTCATTATAAAACAAAAGAGAGATGATGGAGAGCCTGAAATGATGAAGGCTGGTGAAAATGGAAAGGAGAAATAATTGTAGAGGTGGCGGATTCATGTTGATGTACGGCAAAACCAATACAATATTGTAAAGTAATTAGCCTCTAATTAAAATAAATACATTTAAATTAAAAAAAAAAAAGAATCAGAAAGACATGGAGACAACTGAATATAGGAGTGAGAGGAAAGGGCACACAGATTTTTTAAAAGCCCATTCCTTTTTTTTTTTTTCCTTTTATCACCTAGGGAGGGAAAGGGTGTTCTTTATCTGTGAATTGTGTCACTCTCACCAGAGAGCCTGGTGCTATGTGTGTCCCCGTAAAACATCCCAGCTTCCATTAAACAAAGTGCTCTTCTTAAATGCCTTCCTTGTAAGACCTGGCTGCCCTACCCCAAGCCATTAGTGGGAACAGAACGTTAATAAGGAGGGACTGTGGTATCTCTAAGAGACGTTGACCTCCTTCAACGGAAGCAGGGCACCCATTACAGTGTAATGATAAATCACAAGCTTTTTCCTTCCATTATTTTCCTAGAAGACTCGTCTCTGAATGCATAAACATACTGAAGGGAGGAAGGGGAAAAAAACACACACACACATACAAAAAAAAACTCAAGCAACAGATTAATAGAAAGGTGAAAAAAAAGAGAGAGGGAGCAGACAATCAGCAGACTCCCAGTGGGATTTAAAACAATAAATGCACCATACACATCCACATATATTTGCATATAGTGAAACTTTAACATAGCTTTGTAATGAAAAAAAAAATCTCCAGAAAACTGTATAAATGTACTGTAAGATATAAAGGTCTCACTCAGAATTATAAATATAAGTGACATCTCTAGGGTACTTATTGTATTTAATATTATGGTGCTTTTCTGTTTATTGCTGTAAATTCAAAGGCAATCTAAACCAAAGGGTGGGAGAAAGCATAAATAATCAATAATTTAAAGCTAAGCCAGTCTTTAGGCTCTATCAGTGATCTCCTCACATTGAATAAGAATCAGTTTTCAGGGGAAAACATTTTCTAGGTTCTCCTCTCTTGATGCATTGACCAAGAACCTATATTGAAGTGTAAACCACTCTTGCTGACCATACAATGATTTCTATAAGACCCCTTAATAATGATTGCTAACGACATGCTCTTTTCTCAGCCACAGCAAGTGCCTCTCACATGACTTTTGCCTCTCTTGCTAAGTTGCTACAGTTATGTCTGACTCTTTGTGACCTTATGGACTGTAGCCCACCTGGCTCCTCTGTCCATGGAATTCTCCAAGGCAAGATTAATGAAGTGGGTTTCCATGCCCTCCTCCAGGGGATCTTCCTGACCCAGGGATTGAACTTGCTTCTCTTATATATCCTGCATTAGCAGCCAGGTTCTTTACCACTAGCGTCACCTGGGAAGTCCTTTGCCTCTAGAGTCTAGGATACACCAGCCAAATACTAAAACAATTTTCAGAGCTCTAGGAAGATGACTACTGTTCAGTGGAAACAAGATCAGTTAGGAAGCATGATTAGAGTGAATAAAACAGGTTCCAAGGTGACTGATATGAATAATGAGAATGTTTGTAGTTGTCTATGTAAATTGAAGAACTCACTGTGAGTGTGTGGATTAGCTGGACTGTCCCCACCTAGCTCAGGACATCAGTCTCCACCTAGCTCAGGACATTAGTCTCCACCTTTGACTTCTACTTCCCCTGCCTCTGATAGCAAGAGTTTCTTGTTTAGACTAGATTGCTCTATATTTGCAACTTATCTTCCATCAATGACTGTGGCATGACTGGCATGACTCTTCTCAAGTTTTGGAATTACATTTCCCTTTCCAATTATATCTAGTATAAATCCTTTAGTCTGGTTTGTTTATCAAGCCCCAGGGCTCTTATAACAGAAACATTCAGATAGATGAATGATTGGAAGTTGGACTTTAAGGCATTGGGATCAAAGGAAGCCTAGTTGCTCATAGCTTTTTGTACCTCTAGATATACATCCCTCTGTTTAGTCTCCTAGTAGATATCTGGCAGTTGTCTCCAGCAACTCCCCTGAACCCCTCGTTTGCCCACATCTAAAGTACCTCTGTTAGCTTTGGAGATCCAGATCCACATAGATGTGGGGAGGGTGGACTGGCCTCTGGCTGCAGAAATGAAGTGCATGACCTAGGCGAGTCAGTTAGTACATCCCACTGACTTCCCCCCAAAGCAGTTCAATCAGAATGAGTTTCTTCTGGAGATGCTAGGATGAAGGTATCATCTCTCTTCTGCTGATGTGAACAGGGAAGCCTCCAGCTTCTCTGTTGCATCTCTCTTGGAGCGACAAGCAAGTCAGGCATGCGATGTATCCCCCAGCAGGTAAGACAGAGCAAAGAAATTGAAACAAAATGGGACTCTACCCCTACTTCTGGAACTTTCACTCATTTAAGGCATTAAATTAAATTTGAACCTAATCTGAATCAGTTTTTTTGCCATTCACATTCAAATAAACAAAAATTGACTTGACTGTGAGGGGTAGTTTGTACTCGTGACTTCAATATATGTTTTGGTCAAGATCTTTCGTAAGATTTGTGTATGATTTGCAAACAGTAAGTACATTTCCAATGTGTTCAACCTTTAAGCAAAAAGGAACTGACACACTGGAGTGCATATTCCAAAGTTATTGGTCAATTTCTTTTTTTTTCTCTATAAGGCATCTATCTTAAAAATTATTGTTTTAAATTATTCTTCCAACATATTAGGTGTACCCTACTTCCATGACACCAAGCTTTTACAATTTTATAAAAAAAATTGTTCCCCATCCCCACTCTCTTTACTTCATGATTGCTTTTTGGTTTTGGGTCCATAGCTCTTTTCATGACAGTTACTGATACCCCCTCACTTTCTTTTAGTAAGAATTGCAGTTAGCATCACTTGCATGGTAAAGGACCATATCATCTTTGGCTTGAGCCGAGGAATGTTTCCTCACAGACTATTGATTTATGCCTCAGATTTTTCAAATATTCTCTAATAAAGCTTTCCATCAATAGCTGTTTTATATGTACAAACTATTCATTACTTTCTAATAATTCAGACTCCTTTTCCTTAGCTTTGTTGCTAACATCTATTTTTTTGAGCATACGTCAGTTCAGTAACTCAGTCATTTTTAAGCTATCATGATTTTCATCCCTTTTCTGATTTATTAGCAGACTACTCTCTCTCTAGTATGCCTTTCTTCCTTAATATATTTGAGAAAGACTCTTTGACCCCAACTGTCCTGAATGTTTTACGTGCTTGCTGGCCAAGGCTTTTGCAATGGGTGCAGTTTTATGAATCTCGATATGAGCTTTGCTTTTTAAAGATGCCCTTTCAGTTCATTTAAATAAAATGTCTCCAGCTGTGTTTATGCTACGAAACCATTTGTAACCTTCTCCTCCACTTTGGCCCCAAACATTTTTTATTCTCAGACCTCTAGATTGCAGCCCCAATGACTCTTGTATTTGTACTTTTCTGTTAACCTATAATAGCACTATTTTCAAGAACTGTCAATTGCTTATTTTGGATCTTTCTTATAGTCTGAGTTGTTAGATCAAAACTCTGGCCTCATAAGCAGCCACCCTGTGGTAAACCCTCTGCCCCAAAGCCCAGACAGTATCTCCTACCACCAATTTTCAGCAGTTTATGGTGAAAGAGAAGAAGCCTACTTAGTATGCATCAGGGGTCTTAGTATGCATCAGGCATCTCCAGAGGCTATTGTGACTTCCAAAAGGGCTGCTTTGGGGCTAACGTATGAGGCCTACAAGACTTATGGCTGGCTGATTTAAGCATTGAGGGACTTGTCCCACAAGAGACTACTTTTTAAAACTGTATTTTAAATATGGGAATGACCAAACTAATCAAGTCCCTTTCTGGGTAAACTGTTGATTCCTTATTTTGTCTTTTCTCCACTATTTTGCTTTATTTTCCACTTTCTTTTTCTATTCTTCCGTGACACTATTAGAATACTCATTCACTTTCACAAATGGGTAGAGGATCCCAGTTTGAATATCTTCTTCTCACCTGCAACAGAGCATGTACCATGCTCATGAAACTGACAAACACTGTGTGGTTAGGTTGGATTAGGTAAGAAATGCTGTCAGTTCTGGTAATTACTCTAGGAACTCATTATGCTAGGCAGCATTATATTTTAGGTTATCAAATAGCAACATGGAGCATCATTTGTTTGATCATGGAATGGAGAAAGTTCAGTTCAGTTCCATCACTCAGTCCTGTCCAACTCTTTGCAACCCTACGGACTGCAGCACGCCAAGCCTTCCTGTCCATCACCAACTCCCGGAGCTTGCTCAAACTCATGTCCATTGAGTCGATACTGCCATCAGATCTTTCATCTTCTGTCATCCCCTTCTCCTTCTGCCTTTAACCTTTCCCAGCATCAGGGTCTTTTCAAATGAGTCAGTTCTTTGCATCAGGTAGCCAATTATTGGAGCTTCAGCTTCAGCATCAGTTCTTCCAATGAATATTCATGATTGATTTCCTTTAGATTGATTGATTTGATCTCCTTGCAGTCTAAGGGACTCTCAAGAGTCTTCTCCAACACCACAGTTCAAAAGCATCAATTAACTTTTGTTATAGTCCAACTCTCACATCCATGCATAACTATTAAAAAAAACCAAAGCCTTGACTAGATGGACCTTTGTTGGCAAAGTAATGTCTCTGCTTTTTCATATGCTGTCTAGGTTGGTCATGGCTTTTCTTCCAAGGAGCAAGCATCTTTTAATTCCATGGCTGGAGTCACCATCTGCAGTGATTTTGGAACCCAAGAAAATAAAGACTGTCACTATTTCCATTCTTTCCCCATCTATATGCCATGATGTGATGGAACCAGAAACCATGATCTTAATTTTTTGAATGCTGAGTTTTAAGCCAGCTTTTTCACTCTCCTTTTTCACTTTCATCACGAGGCTCTTTAGTTCCTCTTTGCTTTCTGCCTAAGGGTGGTGTCGCCTGCATATATGAGGTTATTGATATTTCTACCAGCAATCCTGGTTCCAGCTTGTGCTTCATCCAGCCCAACATTTCACATGATGTACTCTACATATATGGAGAAGGGAATGGCATCCCACTCCAGTACTCTTGCCTGGAAAATCCCATGGATGGAGGAGCCTGGAAGGCTGCAGTCCATGGGGTCCCTGATGGTCGGACACGACTGAGTGACTTCACTTTCACTTTTCACTTTCATGCATTGGAGAAGGAAATGGCAACCCAATCCAGTGTTCTTGCCTGGAGAATCCCAGGGACGGGGGAGACTGGTGGGCTGCTGTCTATGGTGTCGCACAGAGTCGGACAAGACTGAAGTAACTTAGCTTTACTCTGCATATAAGTTAAATAAGCAGGGTGACAATATGCAGTCTTGACCGACTCCTTTTCCAATTTGAAACCAATTTCTTGTCCCATGTCCGGTTCTAACTGTTGCTACTTCACCTGCATATAGATTTCTCAGGAGGCAGGTAAGGTGGTCTGGTATTCCTATCTCTTTAAGAATTTTCTACAGTTGTGACCCACCCAATCAAATACAGGTAACTCAAAGTAGAAAAAAAAATTGATTCATAGCCAAGTCCTTCAGAGAAATCTTACGATCAAGCTAGGAAGAAAGATGCTAACACTGAGTTCAGAGAGACAAGAAAAATAATTTATTTTGGAAGCAAAGCCAAAAGTAAGAAGTTAGAGTTTTAAAAATGGATAGGGAGTTGTTATGGGATCAAAAGAAGAAGGTTGTCCTTAGGGTAGTAAATGGAATCATATATATGATACTAAATATTATTAGATAAATCCTATAAATTTATGAGATTTTAATAGTTGATCAATAGAAAGAATAGTTTATAAATGCCTTGGATTAATAAGTTTAGGGATAGAAATATTTCCATAGGTTTTATAGTAACCTATATGTAGCCATCACTCTGTGGTATTGATTTCTCTGGCGACTGACACCATTTAAACTTTTTAAAAAATGTTTCCTGAAATATGTGCTAGCCTTTGGTTCAATGTTTTAATTTCTTACAAAGTAACATGAATGTGCCTTACAGTAGCTACTGATTATACCAGGAAAATTTTGACTTTTCCTTGACAAAGGGCAGAAGAATAGCATAATTACATTTAAACTAGAAATTTATCTGTACCCATATAGTGATTTTACAAGACAACCTTTGTGCTTAATTGCTCAGTGGTGTCTGACTCTTTGCAACCCCATGGACTGTAGCCCACCAGGCTCCTCTGTCCATGGGGATTCTCCAAGGAAGAAAACTGGAGTGAGTTTCCATGCCCTCCTCTAGGGTATCTTCTCAACCCCAGGATCAAACCAGTTCTCCAGCATTGCAGGCAAATTCTTCACTGTCTGAGCCACCAGGGAAGCCCAAGATAACTTTAAGCCATAAACACAGTTTCTTGTCCATTTGTGCTCTAAGAGCATGGTTATCAATACCACAGTTTTTAAATGACTATTCCCTGCAACAGAAATTATTTTCTTTTGCTTCTTACTTTAGTAGATCTTGATGACTTATTGGTCAATAGGTGATAAATTGGCAATAATCTGATAAGCTTAATTTGTTAATTGGTTAATTTGTTGATTTTATCTTAGAAAGAAAGTTTTAAGCCTAAGTCACTTAAATGTTTGAGCTCATGGGATGTCAGAAATCTAAATTTAATAATTAACAATATTAATCATAATTTTAAAGCACATGGTGTCCTAATTGCAACTTGATATGCTAGATTGGATCTTGGAATCAAAAAAAAAAAAAAAAAAAAGTGGAAAACTGGTGAAAAAAATAAAACCTGTAGTTTAGTTAATAGTAAGGTATCATTATTAAATTCTTAGTTTTGAGATATGCATTGTGGTTATGTAAGATATTAACATAAGAGAAACTGAATAAAGAGTATATGGGAACTCTTTGTACCATCTTTGCAACTTCTCTGTAAATCTAAAAATACTCAAAAATGAAAAGGGTTTGTTTTTTTTTTAATCAAATGATCAATGTAAAGCAGAGAACATAATGTGATTGCTGTCTTCACTTTTTTGTTATTTCCCCTTGGCACCATTCATCCCCTCTATTTAAACGGTTTAATTTGATTCTTTCTTTTCCCCAAGGCAGAAATTAATAATAAAAAAATTAGGCAGTCAGTCCTGTAGATATCAATAATATATCTATAGGAGACATTTGTATTAAAACAAAAAGCAAACAAAATAGAGAAAGAAAAAAAGCAATAAAGCAAACTACAAAAGCTCAAGTTTAGCTTCCCTTCCTCTTGCCATCTAAACCAAATTCTCGAAAAAGTCAAGGACATTGGTTCTTGAGTGAGGTCAGGATTCATTAAAGCCATTTGTCAGGCTCCCCTTGGTACCTGACCTAGATCCTCTTCACGTTTTCTCCATGGAGTAGCTACAGGTGCGATCTAGGTCTTGGTCTGGACACCTAGTTCTCTTGACAGCTGCAGACTACTTTGGTAAGAACAAGCTTCAGTGGATTTTTAATTTGAGCCCACCTTAAAGACCTGGCAAATGGTGGTTGCTCAATAATGTTCCCAGATGAATAAATTAGATTGAACAGTGAGCTGGGAGTAGAAGCAGAGACCAAAGCCTCTGCTGCTCTGATCTGCCAAATGCCCTGTCCCTGACCCAGACCTGATCTCTTAACATTGTCCTATGTTCACAGAACTATAACTCACCACTGGATATTGTCTTGTGCAGGGAACTGAATTTTCTTTACCCATGAACTTCCTAAGAGGCGAGTTTTTTGTTTTGTTTTTTTTTCCCAGAGAGAATAATAATACTTTGGGGTCAGAAAGGAAGAATTTCTCAAGGACCTTGATTCTTGTCTTAAATTGGAAAAAGTCAATTGGCTGATGAAAGTTTGATTTGGTATTAATAACACAACTTTACATATACATGTGTGTCATGGAGCATAGTGACAAAGTACCGTAATTCTGGGACGAAATTCCTTTGGAACTCACAAATGTCAAATTGCTATATGGGCCTATTTCCTGACATCTTTGCAGTTAAAAAAAGCTATTGAGAGAACAATTCTGTGACAGCCTATAATCTCTGACAATTTCTGCCATTGCTGTTTGTAGCTCTGTCCTTTGAAGCTACTCTTTTGTATGGTCAACAATAAGAATCACTACATTTCTGTGCAAGGAGAAAAAGGAAAAGAATTGAGTGACTGAGGGACTTCCCTGGTTGTCTAATAGTTAATTAAGATTCCATGCTTCCAATGCAAGGGGCACAGGTTCAATCCCTGGTCAGGGAACTAGGATCCCACATGCTGTGGGTACGGCCAATAAGTAAATAAAACAATTAAAAAAAGAACTGTGAGACTTAAGAATCCCAAATGAAGGAGCCACGGTTAGACGTTTGTTAAATATCTCTACTTTTCCCCTTGGCCTATGTAGGTAATAGCTTTTGCTACATTATGTTTGATAAAAACAACAAAAAGTTTTCAAAGTTTTGAGATTCGTTGTGGACCTGCTATCTATGCATGAATGAAAAAGAGCACCTATTTTTTGGAAAGATTTCAAAGTAGAGACCTCTCTGCACACCCCAGCAATAAATTTATAATCCCATAATTAAAAACCCATTTTTGTCCTAAAGCATTCTAGTCTGTTAAAACACAGTTGCCCCTGGGAGAAGTGGCATATTAAGCTTTAGAAGAAATTATTGTGGATTAGTTTAGCAGACATTTTTGGAGGGGTTTGAGGAAAAACGAAAAATGAGATGAACAGTCAAGGAAGACGCATCCTCAATGCATTTGACATGTTTTCACATTTAATCTTCATATGACCCTAGCTTCATTTTTCAGATGTGGACATGGTAACTCACAAAGATTAGGCAAATTGCGCAAGGACACTCAACTGGTAAAAAAGAATCTGGGACTTAAATCTGGTGCATCTGACTCCCAAGTCTGGGCTGTTCAGGTTAGAGCAAGCTTAGACTACACAGAATTGCAAGTCAAATGGGGGATAGTGAATGCAGTGGGGCAGGAGGGGTGGGGCTGGAAAACAAAGAGTGGCCTTTTGTAAACAAAGATTGCTGGATCTCAAAGTCCTTACTGGGTTTATTTCAGCAAAATCTCTTTTCATTTCCTAAGGTTTTTTGTTTGTTTTGCAGTCTTTTATGGAGGCAGATTAGTGAGTGATTTAGTTGACGGGCTCTGGAGTCAGAGTGAGATGTAGGTTTTCATGCAGTGCGTGCATACTCAGTGTGCAACTTGGAAAATATATCTGCTCCTTTCTTTTTTGTTCCCACATTTGTAAAGTGCAAACTTTTTTCATAGAATTACTGTAATGATTAAATAAAATATTGCTTAAATGTAAAATGCTTAACACCAAGATTGAGACAGAGTAAGTGCATGATCGATGTTTGCTGTTATTTCTTCAGGGAAAGAAAGATAGGTGAGTCATATCCATAAGGATAGATCCTTCCAATCTGTATCAGCAAAGGACCTGTCCCAGACTCTAGGACAATGAGGCTTGATTTTATGGTGGTTTGAAATCTCCTTTGTTTTGGGTGGCTTCCCTTCACCTCCCTCCCTCCCCCCCGCTCCCCCATTATGAGGCTTCTCACATCTTATCACAGTTCTAGTACTTTCCTACCCCTGAATATGAAGCAGAAAAACACCCTAAGTGAAATTTTCTCAGAGAAGAGAGAGGCAAAGGGAGACAGGCAGGGAAGAGGTCTGCAACCCCTGAAGGATCTGGAAGGAAGTTTATTTCAACTGCTGCCTTTTCTTCATGGATGATCAAATATGTCCAATTTCCCCTTGCATTCTACATTCTTGTACTGTAAAGAGTATAGGGAGGAGGAGTTAGTAAATGGTAAACAGTAAGAAATGGCAACCCACTCCCGTGTTCTTGCCTGAAGAATCCCAGGGACGGGGGAGCCTGGTGGGCTGCCGTCTATGGGGTCGCACAGAGTCGGACACGACTGAAGCGACTTAGCAAAACAGTAAGCAGGAGGTTTTCCAAAAGTACTAGAAACATAATGTATCTGTGAAAAAGTGAGGTTACATGACATACAGAAGCTAAAACTTTTCACCGTCAGTCAGAAAACTGTGGTCACACTAAGGCATACCATTCTTTTAGAGTTTACAATTTTAGATAGAGGGAAAGATCTTTTGCGGTACTTGAATAATGCCGCTGAAAATGGATTGGATTGGTTTGGGGGTGGCTGGGAAGAGAAGAGGGGAGAGAGAGCTGAAATACAAAATAAAACAAAGCTGAAACACCCAGGAGAGTCCCAGCCCTTTAGCTTGTAATAAGTCAGCTTTTGTTAGCTTGGCTTTTCAGTATTAAACACTCAGTTCATCTCCATTGATTTGTAATGAGGCTGGGAGGTTCACAAAGCCTTAATCAAGCCAGGATCCCTTTAAAATGGACTCTTCAGTGAAGAGAGCTGGCAGATAACATCTGCTGAGGAGCTGTGTTGGAGAGAGCTCACTGTCTCCATTGTGAGGCTTACACTGGGCCAGAGAATGGTGTAGGGGCTTCATTAGTCTGATAAAAACAGACAGGCCAACTTTTCATTAGAAGGTTGCACAAATCCACTTTACTTGGCTTTCCTCCTTTACATTATAAGAGCATTATCAGGCTCAAGCTTATGGGACTCATTATTCCATACAAACACCAGAAAGGGAGGTGGGGAAGTTGAGGCCTCCATCTTCAACTGGCATAGAGGGCTCTGCGAACTTTTTAAAGCAAAAATGTTGAGTTAACCAGAGGCCAAGGTTTCTAACCCCATGAAATAAAGATCCATAAGATCATCTTCTACCATTTTCCTGCTATCAAACAAAAGAAAATGGTAGAACTTTTGACCTTTTTCAGTAAGGATCATTTTTTTAAGCTTTGTGCTTCAGGATTTGGGATTATAGAGATATTCTAATGCTGATATATTTCATGCACTCTGCTCTAGTTCTAGTAAGATGGTTGAAAGCAAGTTAAATATATTGCTGTTTTTTTGTATCATATTACATTATGAAATCACAAATAATATAAAATTTCATAGTAGATTTAAACTAAACTTTGAGGGTGGAGGCAGTTAAATAGTGACTTGGATCAATGTACCTCCTTTAATTTTTGTTAACACTTCTTTTTTTTTTTAGTTTTGATCTCTGTCTTCTGCTTACTCTATCTCTTGATTTTATTCACCTTTTCCCCCTTATTGTCTGAGCTATTTGCAGTCTACTAAGCTGAGAATTGACACTGCTTTGTGTGCTCCTGTCACCAAACTGAGAAATCCTGGATCTTCTTTTCCCTCACCACTTTGTGTATAATGACATATATTGTTTAACACTGTATTTTGTCAGGTGCCTCTATTTTAAGCCATATGCTTCATTACTTTCTTGTTTTGTTCTTAGACTAAGGCTCTGTATTTTGTAAAATAATTATAATAATAATACACTTTATCAGCATGGTATAACCCAAGTTTTGCAAGGTACATTTATCCAAAATAAATACTGTCTGAATAAATTTCCCATTTGCAAAAATAGTAGCACTCTGATTTACTTTGTAAAAAATTACATTGAAATCTCTACAGGAGATAGCTGATACAGTCAAGGTAAAGTGTTGGCTGTAATCCAGGGGTTCCCAATCCCCGAGCCATGGGCTGGTACCTCCTGTCAGGTCAGCAACAACATTAGATTAGAAATAAAGTGCATAATATAACACAGGGAGCTCAGCCTTGTGCTTTGTGAAGGCCAAGAAGAGTGAGATGGGTGTGGGGGAGGGGGAAGCAAAGAGGATGGGATAGGTGTATACTTACAACTGATTCATGCTGTTGAAAGGCAGAAACCAACACAGCATTGTAAAGCAATTATTCTCTAATTAAAAATTAAAATTAGAAAAAAATACATGTAATGCATTTGAATCATCCTGAAACCATTCTCCCTACTATTTCTAGTCTGTGGAAAAATTGTCTTCCATAAAACAGATCTCTGGTGCCAGTAAGTTTTGGGAGCTCTGCTGTAATCTATTTCTCTAGATTAAACAGATACCTTGATTCCTAGGCCAAGGATGACCCATTGCTTCATGGGAAAAAATTCAGGTTGAACTTGGGGGAAGCTGGCATCTACATAGAAAACTGAGGATTTATTGCATTTTCTGCCACATCTTCACCTGGAATTTCCTGGTGTCATCATGCATTCATCTGTGTGCTGAGGGCTTCCTTGATGGCTTAGATGTAAAGAATCTGCCTATGATGCAGGAGACCCTGGTTGGATACTGGGTTGAGAAGATCCTCTGGAGAAGAGAAAGGCAATCCACTCCAGTATTCCTGCCTGGAGAATTCCATGAATAGAGGAGACTGGTGGATTGCAGTCCATGGGTTTGTAGAGTCAGACATGACTGAGTGACTAACACACAAACAGCACACCAAAAATGGCAAGTCTCTGAGCCTGCTTTTAAGGAATTTTAGCTTCATCACAGATGTAGGCTTCACTATTTCATTATATATGTTAACAATGGGGGCTTCCTGGTGGCTTAGATGGCAAAGAATCTGCCCACAATGATGAAGATTCGAGTTTGATCCCTGGGTCCAAAAGATCCTCTGGAGAAGGGGATGGCTACCCACTCCAGTATTCTTGCCTAGAGAATTCCATGAACAGAGGAGCCTGGTGGACAACAATCTATGGGGTCACAAAGAGTCAGACATGACTGAGTAACACACACACACGTTAACAATAATACTCCTTTATCTGGTCCTCCTTTAGTTCTATAAGGGAGGAAAGCAAATTATTTTTTTCTCTACTCCCTTCGATTCAAAAGATGGACTGTGTGAATTAGACCCACAAAAGACAGATTAACAGGAGGGGAAAATAAAAGAGAGTTTATATACACATACAATGTGATACTTGCAGGAGAATTCAGTAATGAGTAATTCAAAGAGATGTTTAGAATTTGAGGCCCATGTGCTGTCTTAATAAAGGGAGATACATTTTGTGGAGAAGTCACTAGATGAAAGAAAAGGGGTTTGTGTTTCAAGGGATGGTAACTTGTGGGAAGGTAAATATGTGGGGGAAATTAATAGAAAATGAAGATGATTTTAATAGTTTTTGTGTGTGTGTGTGCAAACCCATCTTGATGCTTACTTTCAATTTCCAGTGGTAAGTTTGTTCTCCTCTTAGAGGAGAAGGGAGAGGGATCAGCTTCACAAAAGGAAATTTGTGTTCTGCTTTTAGGCAGATAAGTGGAGCCCAAGAAGATCATTTTGCTCCTGTGCCTGCTTAAATCCATTAGCCCCAAATAATCCTTATGCCAAAGTGATGTATTCTGGAGTGGTATATTCTGATCTGCTTTCATGCCTTTTAAGATCGGACCTGTGCTTAAGATAGGCCAATGTTTAACACAGTGTTTCATGTTGAAGTTTTGTAATCAGCTCACATTTGCAACAGCTGTGATGATAATGATGATGGTAAAGCAACTCAATCCATTCTCATCTGTCTTGTATTTTCAACTTCTGATTTGAATATGACAAAAGCTGAGGGGCCAAGATCTCACCTATTTTCATTGTCAGAGATGAGGTAACTCAGCACTTCAGGATAAATTTATCCAGCTCCTAGAGGATGCCTCTTTGACCTTAGGACATTTCCCTGAATTGGACACTAAGATCAATCAGCCCCAGAAATAACAAACTGTGAGATGCACAGTTCTCCAAACTGGGACATGACAAGTTGGAAAGCAGACATTGTGCTTTTTTTTTTTTTTTTTTAGGAATGTGGAAATTCTACACCTTTTACTTCTAAAGGTGTAGAATTTGGGGCACTGCCTGGTATAAACAGATAATAACCTGCCTGATGAAGGAAGAACCTACCTTCCTTAGGTGAGGTGAGGTGAGGTGAAGTCGCTCAGTCGTGTCCGACTCTTTGCGACCCCGTGGACTGTAACCTACTAGGCTTCTCCACCCATGGGATTCTCCAGGCAAGAATACTGGAGTGGATTGCCATTTCCTTCTCCAGGGGATCTTCCCGACCCAGGGATCGAACCCAGGTCTCCCACATCAGAGGCAGATGCTTTAACCTCTGAGCCACCAGGGAAGCTACCTGTGTAAATATCTGTGAAAGCCTATCAATTTCTGCTATCTGAATTCTTATCTGAGATGAGGGTTCCCTATGTTTAAAAAAAAATATAAAACCCTGACCCTTCCTTAAACTTTCTCTGAGCTGGAACTGCCATAAATTTTTATTACAAATCCATAAAGTAACAGGCAAATTTGGCCTTGGAATGCGGAATGAAGCAGGGCAAAGACTAATAGAGTTTTGCCAAGAAAATGCACTGGTCATAGCAAACACCCTCTTCCAACAACACAAGAGAAGACTCTACACGTGGACATCACCAGATGGTCAACACCGAAATCAGATTGATTATATTCTATGCAGCCAAAGATGGAGAAGCTCTATACAGTCAACAAAAACAAGGCCGGGAGCTGACTGTGGCTCAGATCATGAACTTCTTATTGCCAAATTCAGACTCAAATTGAAGAAAGTAGGGAAAACCACTAGACCATTCAGGTATGACCTAAATCAAATCCCTTATGATTATACAGTGGAAGTGAGGAATAGATTTAAGGGCCTAGATCTGATAGATAGAGTGCCTGAAGAACTATGGAATGAGGTTCTGAAGAAAAGTTATGTCCAACCTAGATAGCATTTTCAAAAGCAGAGACATTACTTTGCCGACTAAGGTCCGTCTAGTCAAGGCTATGGTTTTTCCTGTGGTCATGTATGGATGTGAGAGTTGGACTGTGAAGAAGGCTGATCGCCGAAGAATTGATGCTTTTGAAGTGTGGTGTTGGAGAAGACTCTTGAGAGTCCCTTGGACTGCAAGAAGATCCAACCAGTCCATTCTGAAGGAGATCAACCCTGGGATTTCTTTGGAAGGAATGATGCTAAAGCTGAAACTCCAGTACTTTGGCCATCTCATGCGAAGAGTTGACTCATTGGAAAAGACTCTGATGCTGGGAGGGATTGGGGGCAGGAGGAGAAGGGGACGACCGAGGATGAGATGGCTGGATGGCATCACTGACTCGATGGATGTGAGTCTGAGTGAACTCCGAGAGATGGTGATGAACAGGGAGGCCTGGCGTGCTGCGATTCATGGGGTCGCAAAGAGTCGGACACGACTGAGCGACTGAACTGAACTGAATCAGACATAAGCCTGGGTTTGAACCAGTGGGAAATTAGGAGAGATTTACAGCATCTTCTTGAGACCATACCTGGTACAAACCTACTCAAGACAAGTTAGTTGGTCTGAATGTTAGTTTTCTTTTTCCAATCAAGAGTTAAATTCCTTTTCTTTTATGTAACTGGCACTACATGGCCTGAGGTTCTTTGTTTCTTTGATTGATAAAGTTAATTGGGTCTCAATCCTGAAAACAACCTCTGATTTGGCACTTATCCCAAGAGAGATGGAATGTGGTATGGAGGTCAAAAAACAGGTGATAAATTGAGAAATTATGGATCATACCTTCAGCTTTGTTATTTTAATTGCTTTTAACATCATTGTGAAGGGAGACCAATCCAGCAATGGTCAAGTACTTAACAAAATAAAGTGAGAACTGAGGGTATGCCTCCCAGAATAGGTGAGCTCTGGTATGGGGTTTATTGAGGTCAAATCATATGTAACTCCAGCTTTTTCAAATATTAACTATGAAATGAGTAAAAGCATTGTGGTCTTGCAGATGACAGGTCTCTCAAAGTAGCTCTGATTCTAATGCAAGTTGTGAATGGATGAATATCGATACCTGGGGAAGGTCTAGATGGATGGGCAGTTTCACAGACTGCTTTGTACTCTAGCATGGGATTGGTAAGCAAACAAAAAGCGCTCCCAAGACTGTACAGAAGTGGCTCAGAACAGTTTGATCATTCTGTAAGGATTTCTCAGTTTGGACAAAGAGACCCCAGAAACTTGGACCTTGACCATGGTGTAACTCAGATATTTCATCAGGGGATGCAGTGAAGATGAATGCAGACATCCAAAATCAAAACATGCTGAGACCCATCAAACCAGATATCCTTTTCCCAGATGTCATTATTATTCTGGTGAAAAGAACAGGAAAAAGGCAAAGAAAAGAATACAAGAAACAAGAAATGCAGTTAACCAATTCAATTTTAAATCAAAAAGGATGGTTTATACAAATTGATAAATTTTAGTTCTCTGCCACAGCAGAAAGGTATTTATCTGCACACCTAAATCTTGTGACTATAAGAACTCCTATAAGATCAAAAAGGTGAATATGTTGTGGAAGAAAAAGGAGTAATCCAGTAAAGCAAGAATTGAGAAGGAGGCTTGGAAAGTGTCATCATGATGATTTTTTAGGATACTGTTGAGAGATTTTCAATGTATTGGTAGGAATAAAGAGCATGCTGAGAGTGAACAGGGAATGAAGACCTGAAGATAACTAACTAGGATTGGAAGCAAAGAAATAAAATTAGAGAATATCTGCAACAAGACTTGGGGTCAAATGGAGTGTGACGTTATTTGAATGTTTACACATTAAGGACAAAGCCAATAGAGAGATAAAAGAAGCCTTAGGAAAAAGAGAATATATCTTAAAGGAGGTAAAGGATATGGGATGAAGTGACATATACATTGGTTATGGGGAATGGGAAGAGATTGGTTTCATTTCCTCAGACAGGAAGGAAGTAGGTAAGGGTGGTTACATTACACTTTATATAAAGGAGAATGAGATGTTGAGGGAGATAATGGTTAAGTGCATTTCCAGCAGCAAAAATTTTCAACATCTAAACTAGACACCCTTGCATGGTACCTATCTCCTTGTGGTGAATACTTTTTAAAATATATATATTTATTTTATTTATTTATTTGGCTTCCCTTGTAGCTCAGTCAATAAAGTGTCTGACCGCAATGCAGGAGACCCGGGTTCAATTCCTGGGTTCGGAAGATCTCCTGGAAAAGGAAATGGTAACCCACTCCAATATTCTTTCTTGGAGAATCACATGGACAAAGGAGCCTGGCAGACTCCGGTCTATGGGGTTGCAAGAGGCAGACACAACTAAGCACATAGCACTAGATCTTAGGCATGGCACACAGGATCTTTAGCTGCAGCATGTCGAATCCTTTTTAGCTGAGGTGTGTGGGATCTTTGAGTTGAGGTATGTGAACTGTTAGCTGTGACATGTGTAATATATTTCCCTGACCAGGGATTGAAGGCCCTCTGCATTGAGAGTATGAAGTCTTAGTCACTTGATCACGAGGGAAGTCCCCTTTGGCAAATACTTTCAATGTCTTTCTCTTTTCTGCATCTGAGTTCATGGCATCTTATAAAAAGTTTCTGAAACCTCTCTTATAGCTTCTTACTCTCTCTTTCAATCTTTTCTGTCCCTCCCATGGATTCACACCTCATTTCCACTGCTCTGCTGGAATCTTCAGTTATTGTCCATCAACTGTCCATCAAGTTTTCACCTGGGTAATTTCCTGCTATTCTACCACCAATGGTATCCCATTCACTTCATAGTGAAGATCACAGACAAGGCACCCTACACCACATGTCCCAGGACTCTAGTCTACCCACTCTGGGACTCCACTTATATTAGAGGGGTAGAAGCACAAGGAAACCCTCTTGCTGCTATTTTGCTAAAAAAAAAAAAAAAAAAAAAACCAACGAACATTCATACTTTCTTTTTTCTTTCCTTTATCTCCCTAATTTCTTAGCATAATGAAAGTTTTTACTATTAACTACTGATTACCTTGGGACTTTATTGGATGTACAAAATATTCAGGAAATTATAAATAATAGAAAATCTGAGATTGAGCCTATGATACTCTGTTTCCTTCCCTGGAACAAATGAGATGCTGTTGCTTTCTTTAGCTCTTCTAGAAGTTGTGGTCCTTCAAAGAACTACAAAGAAACCTTCAATAAAAGAGGACTGCATCAATAGCATGACAGCAGCCACTCAGTGTGATGACTAGGAGATGCCTTTTTTTTTTAAGGTGGAGACTCTGCATCATAATAGTGTTCAATTTCATGGCAAGAGAAGCACCCTGGTCTATATTATAGCTTAAAATCTAGGAGAGTTTCACAGGATACTTGTTGTTTGTGCATAAATGAAAAGAATTAATGTATGGGGGTCACATTTTCTCACCTGAACAGTTTAGGCACCAAAGAACTGATGCTTTTGAACTGCAGTGTTGTAGAAGACTCTGGAGAGGCCCCTTGGACTGCAGTGAGATCAAATCAGTCCATCCTAAAAGAAATACATCCTGAATGTTCATTGGAAGGACTGATGCTGAAGCTGAAGCTCCAGTACTTTGGCCACCTGATGCAAAGAGCCAACTCATTAGAAAAAACCCTGATGTTGAGAAAAATTGAAAGCAGAAGAAGGGGATGACAGAGGATGAAGTGGTTGGATGGCATCACTGACTCAATGGACATGAGTTTGAACAAGCTCCAGGAGATGATGAAGGATAGGGAAGCCTGGTGTGCTACAGTCCATGGGGCTGCAAAGAGCTGGACACAACTGAGTAACTGAGCAACAACAACCTCTTGTTTTGTCATCAGTGGGATATAAGCCACAGAATATCCTGCAATCTAATAACGTTATTTACAGCTGGCTGGTACTCGTGCCATGCTCAGTCACTAAGTCATGTCTGATTCTTCACAACCCCATGGACTGTAGTCTGCCAAACTTCTCCATCTATGGGGTTTTTCCAGGTAAGAATACTGGAGTGGGTTTCCATTTCATCTTTAGGGGATCTTCCTGACCCAGAAATCGAAACTACATCTCCCATGTCTCCTTCATTTGCAGGTCAATTCTTTACCACTGAGCCACCAGAGAAGCCCATAGCTGATTGGCACTTTAGACTTAAATTTATGAATAATTATTCTGGAAATCTGTCTTTCTATTCCCCTAATATTTAAAGCAGAGGCAGGTCTGATTGGTTAGCTTTGGGCCTTCTTTTTCTGTGGTCATCCTGGTTCTACAGGACCTCCTAACGGTGAGGGGCCAAATTCCAGTTTGGAGATTTCCTCCATACACACCTTAAAAAATAAGCTGGAGGAGAGGGGCAAGGAAAAAAGGAGAAATTGATAGAAGTTATTTGTATAAGCTCAGTGGCATTTATAAGCCCTCATGCCTTCCACTGTGATTTCTGTATCTCATACTACAAATCCTCTAGTCATTCAAGGGGAAATGTTTAACACAGAGATTGGAATTTGGTAGATAATCAATGGTGGCAATTTTTTTTATCATCACTCTTAATATTCATTAACTTGGCCATTATTAATAGAAAAGAAGGTAAATAGGTCCTTCTCAAATAAAAGCCCAAATGCCAAATCAAAGACATTTTTATTTACATTGATTTGTCTCAACTTACAACAGGGTTACTTACCCATAAACCTATCAGAAGTTGAAAGATCACAAGTCAAAATGCATTAATACACCTAAATTACCAAACATCATAGTTTATCCTTGTCTACCTTAAAGGTGTTCAGAGCCCTTACATTAGCCCCCAATGGAGCAAAATCATATAACACAAAGCCTATTTTATAACAAAGTGCTGAATAGCTCACTGCAGCCATGAAATTAAAAGATGCTTTCTCCTCAGATGAAAAGCGATAACAAATCTAGACAGCATATTAAAAGCCAGAGGAACAAAATGGCTGAGAGTAGGTGGACGTGGAATACATTTTTCTCCACGGATACATCAGGAATGCACCTTCAGACACAGAAGTACATGCAGAAAACCAGCTGAGAGCAGACAGGAGGACCTGACCAGTGGAAAAGAATATATAGAACCACACAAAACTCGGTAGGACAAAGGAGCTAGGGGGAAAAAGAGGAGTGTTAGTAGGACTGGACCTGCCCTTGGTGGGAAGCAGGGGTCCAATCCCCATATTGGGGCAATTGTCTGAATCAGAGGAGAAACATTTAAGGCTGAGAGTGAAATAGCTGATCTGTGACAGCCTAAATGGAATGAGAATCAGATAGTCCTTGCTGCAGCCATACACATTTAAGACAGGGACATAGGTGTGTTGGAAGGTGCAGAGTCTGGGAGCTGGAGCTTAGGGATTGTGGAGCAATCCCAGGGTGAGGGCTGCTGTTGACCGCAGAGAGACAGATTGAGGGGATGTGAGGGAGGAGAGCATGGTGGGAAAAGCCAGAGGAAAACCAGGCAGCCAGGGAAGCAAGGCGATACTGCTGAGTCATGAATAGTGGGTGGAGTCATTGCCACAGCCTCCCTCTCCCCACACACCAGCATCGGCAGCTGAACAATAGAGAGGCTGGCCCATCAAACACCTGATGCGCTGAACTACAGAGTAGGACCCCAGCCAGGGGGACTCCTCTATGCGCCCGATGCACCGAACAACAGAGAAGGACTCCTTGGGAAACCTCTAAGTGCCTGAATGGGTGGAGATATGGAGAAAGATTGTCCAAAGAGGCCTTCTGATTGCCAGCTACAAGAGGCTCGAAAAAAACTGATAAGGCCCTAATTCCCGTGGTGTCCCTGCACAATTGGTGCCCCCAAGTTCCCTGCAAGTCAAGCAGCTGTGCCACCTTCCTGTTCAACTCTCACTGGGACAGAGCTGCCAGAGGCAAAAAAGATCTTGTGTCTATGTGCACAAGGTCACTTCAGTTGTGTCCAACTCTTTGCGACCCTGTAGATATGGAGTGCCAGGCTTCTCTGTCAGGGAGGGGTGTTCTCCAGGCAAGAATACTAGAACAAATTTGGCCAATACTGGTTGTCATACCCTTCTACAGCACTGTATTTCATGCTGCCCTAGCCACCAACCCCCCAGAGTACGTGGTGCTGCCAGAACCCCTGCAACCCAAGCAGCTGCACCATCTCCATACCTGGCCCTCACAGGGGCAGACCCAAGTCCTCCAGGACAGCCTCAGGAGCAAGCCCCAGCGGATGACCCGCATGTAGAGGTGGAAATAAAACCACAATTGAAAACCAGGGGCAGTGTGGCTAAGGAAGAAGACCTGAAACCTTCCCACCAGCTGTACAAGCTGCAGATTAAATCCACATGATCAATTAGGGCAGACCCTGGGTCTCTGGAATATATAAAATGTCATTGAGAGCACCCAAAAGGAATCACACTAGTTCTGATTGCTGTGGACATTGAAGGCAGGAATATACATGAGTAGGATCAGATTAGAATCTGAGCTGACCCCCACAGCAAGTCCAGAGACCAGCACATGCATGTTGGAGGGCACCCTAGGGAGATAAGGTGGACTGTGACTCTCAGCTAAGGAAAGGACTCTGACAAGAAAATCGTTTATTATTTTTTTTCGACTTGTTCTGTATAAGTTATTGGATTTTTTCCTCTTTTTC
Organism: Cephalophus harveyi; assembly: GCA_006410635.1. Lineage (NCBI taxonomy): Eukaryota > Metazoa > Chordata > Mammalia > Artiodactyla > Bovidae > Cephalophus > Cephalophus harveyi. The sequence continues at coordinate 378,293 of SJYT01029241.1, read as the reverse complement.
GCCTCTTTTATCCCCCTTTTGTTGTAGTTGTCAATTTTATTGGCACTATGAAATCCACTTAAGCTTTGGAGCTTTTTTATTCCTCAGTCACATTTTTTTACTGTTGTTATAAACATCTGACTCTATGCTGGTCTTTTTCAGTTCTCTGGAGTTATCCTTTCTCTCTCTCTCTTTTTAATTTTAATATTTTAAACCTATCATATTTTTTTCTATATTTATTCCTTTGTTTGTTTTTCCTACTGCTCTTTTCCCCATGCAGTTAATCTTTAAAGTATATGAATCTTCTTTATCTACCTCTATTTAACTTTGAATACCTATTCTTTCTATTATTTCTCTCCTTTCCTCTTAAGATATTTGTTAGTCTTATTTTCATTGCTTTATACCCCAATTGGCACCTAGATTTAGTTTTGGTTTCCAATTTGTGCTTTAGTTAGTTTTATACTGGTAGATATAATTTTGGTTTCCTTTGTTCTCTGGGTCAATCTATTGTACTTTATTTTTGTTGGACTGTTTTGATTTTGATTATGGGTATATATGTATATTTAGTCACACTTTTTTTTATTGCTGTTATAAACCTCTGCCTCTATGTTGGTCTTTTGCAGTTCTGTGGAGCTTTCCTTTTTTCTTTCTTCTTCAACTTTTCTTTTTCTCTTTTTGATAAATTTAATTTTTTAAACTTATTATATTTGTTCTACATTTATTCCTTTGTTTGCTTTTCCTACTGTTCCTTTTCTCTTTGTAGTTAATCTTTAATGTAGATAAATCTTCTTCATCTACCTCTGTTTAACTTTGCATATCCTTTCTTTTCTTGCTTTCCTTTCCTCTCAACATATTTGTTAGTTTTGTTTTCATTGCTTTATTCCCCACTTGGCACATTGCTTTAGTTTTGTTTTTCAGTTTGTGCTTTAGTTAGTTTTGTTCTTAACTGGTAAATATAACTTTTGACTTCCTTTGTTTGCTGTGTCAACCTACTATACTTTGTTTTTGTTGGATAGTTTTGACTTTGCTCATGGGTGTATATGTATATGTGCATATTCCATTATTTTAATTATTATTTGCCTGATTTTGTAACTGCCATTTGTCTGGGGCTCATCTTTGGTTCTTATTTTTGGATATTTGTTTTAATCTCACTTAATGCCATAACAAACCATTTGTGGAATCTACGCTTTTTACCAGAGGTCAAGCCCTGAGCCTTTGGAGTAAGAGCACTGACTCCAAGGCCCTAGACTACCAGACAATGAACCCTCAGTTCAGTTCAGATGCTCAGGCATGTCAGATTTTTTGTGACGCCATGGATTGCAGCATGCCAGGCCTCCCTGTCCATCACCAGCCCCTGGAGTTTGCTCAGACTCATGTCCATTGAGTTGGTGATGCTATCCAACCATTCATCTTTTTTTGTCCCCTTCTCCTCCTTCCTTCAATCGTTCCCAGCATCAGCTGAGAACTCACACAAAAGAAACCACTTGAATACAAGACCCAGCATAACCCAACCACCAGTAGCACCCTGTGCAGGACACCTCATATAAGCAATGAACAAAATAAAATAAAAAACCCAATTATCAGTGGAAAGGTTGACCACCTCACTCAGCCTTTCCCATCAGAGGAAAAACAAACAAACAAAAGCTCAGCACAATCTCACCCAATACAAAGCTTACACAAGCCACTGGACAAACCTTCAGTTCAGTTCAGTCATTCAGTCGTGTCCAATTCTTTGCAACCCCATGAATTGCAGCATGCCAGGCCTCCCTGTCCATCACCAACTCCCAGAATTCACTCAAATTCACATCCATCGAGTCAGTGATGCCATCCAGCCATCTCATCCTCTGTCATCCCCTTCTCCTCCTGCCTCCAATCCCTCCCAGCATCAGAATCTTTTCCAATGAGTCAACTCTTCACATGAGGTAGCCAAAGTACTGGAGTTTCAGCTTTAGCATCATTCCTTCCAAAGAAATCCCAGGGCTGATCTCTTTCAGAATGGACTGGTTGAGTCCAAGGGACTCTCAAGAGTCTTCTCCAACACCACAGTTCAAAAGCATCAATTCTTTGGTGCTCAGCCTTCTTCGCAGTCCACCTCTCACATCCATACATTGCTACTGGAAAAACCATAGCCTTGACTAGACAGACCTTAGTTGGCAAAGTAATGTCTCTGCTTTTGAATATGCTGTTTAGGTTGGTCATAACTTTTCTTCCAAGGAATAAGGGTCTTTTAATTTCATGGCTGCAGTCACCATCTGCAGTGATTAAACCTTAGGAGGGCAGAAACCAAAAGGAAAAAAAAATTCAACCTTCTTCAAGGAAAAAATACAACTTTCCTTGAAGCCTGAGAAAAGGAGACCTCAAAAACAATAAGCTAAAAAAATAATAGTGATGAAAAGACAAAGAAATACTACACAAATGAAGGAACAAACTAGAAACACAGAAATCCAAATAAATGAGGAAATAAATAAACTACCTGAAAAATAATTCAGAATAATGATAATAAAGATGGTCAAAACCCTTGAAAACAAAAGGGAGAAAATGTAAGAATCAATTAGCAAAGACTTAAAGAATAAACATACAGAGACAAACAACACCATTACTGAAATTAAAAATAATCTGGAAGGAAACAATAGCAGAATACATGAAGCAGAAGAAAGAACCAGTGAGCTGTAAGATAAAATGGTAGAAATAACTTCTGAACAGCAGAATAAAGTAAAAAGAATGAAAAGAACTGAAAATAGTCTCAGAGACCTATGGGACAATATCAAACACACCAACATTTAAATTATAGTGGTCCCAGAAGAAGAAGAGAAAAAGAAAGAGCATGAGAAAATTTTTGAAGAGATTAGAGTTGAAAATATTCCCAACATGGAAAAGGAAATAGACAATCAAGTCCAAGAGGCACAAAGAGTCCCGTACAGGGTAAACCCATGGAGAAACAGGCCAAGACACGTACTAATCAAACTAACAAAGATTAAGCACAAAAAAGAAGATGAAAAGCAGCAAGGGAAAACCATCAAGTAACATAGAAGGGAAACCCTATACACTTAACAGCTGATCTTTCACCAGAAACTCCAGGCCAGAAAGGAATGGCAGGATATATTTAAAGTACTGAAAGGGAAAAATCTACAACAAAGATTACTGTATCTGGCAAGGATCTCTTTCAAAATTGATGGGAAAAAAAAAAAAAAAAACTTTACAGATAAGCAAAAGTTAAGAGAATTCAGTACCACAATACCAGCTTTTCAACAAATGTTAAAGGGAAAATATAGCCAAGAAATACAAAAGAATAGAAAAGATCTACAAAATCAACCCCAAACAATTAAGAAAATGGCAATTCAGTTCAGTTCAGTTCAGTCGCTCAGTCGTGTACGACTCTTTGTGACCCCATGAATCGCAGCACGCCAGGCCTCCCTGTTCATCACCATCTCTCGGAGTTCACTCAGACTCACATCCATCGAGTCAGTGATGCCATCCAGCCATCTCATCCTCGGTCGTCCCCTTCTCCTCCTGCCCCCAATCCCTCCCAGCATCAGAGTCTTTTCCAATGAGTCAACTCTTCGCAGGAACAAGTATATCAGTAATTGCTTTAATGTAAATGGATTAAATGCACCAACCAAAAGACACAGTCTGGCTGAATGGATACAAAAACAAGACCAATAAATATGCTGTCTACAAGAAACCCAATTCAGACCAAAAGACACATATAAACTGAAAGTGAGAGAATGGAAAAATATATTCCATGCAAATGGGAAGCAAAAGAAAGCTGGAATAGCAATCTTCATATCAGACAAAATAGACCTTAAAATAAAGATTACAAGAAATAAGGAAGGACACTATATAATGTTCAAGGGATAAATCCAAGAGGAAGACATAATTGTAAATATCTATGGGCCAAACATAGAAGCACCTCAATACATAAGGTAAACACTAATAGATATACAAGGAAAAATAGACAGCAACACAATCATAGTAGGAGACGTTAACATCCCACTCACTCCAATGGACAGATCATAAAAACAGAAAATTAACAAGGAAACATAAGTCTTAAATGATACATTAGATGAGATGATCTCATTGATATCTCTAGGACATTCCATCCAAATGCAAAAGAACACATCTTCTTCTCAAGTGCACATGGAACATTCTCCAAGACAGACCATATCTTGAGTCACAAATCAAGCCTCAGTAAATTTAAGGAAATTGAAATTGTATCAAGTGTCTTCTCCAACCACAACACACTGAGAGTAGATATCAATTACAAGAAAAACCTGTAAGAAACACAAATACATGGAGATTAAACAATGCGTTTCTAAATACCCAACAGGTTACTGAAGAAATAAAAAAATTTCTAGAAAAAAATGACAATGAAAACACAACAACTCAAGACCTATGGGATGCAGCAAAAGCAGTTCTAAGAAGGAAGTTTATAGCAATACAATTCTACCTCAAGAAACAAGAAAAACATCAAATAGACAGCCTAACTTTACACCTAAAACAACTGGAAAAAGAAGAACAAAAAGCCCCCAAAATTAGTAGAAAGAAAAAAATCATAAAGATCTGAGCAGAAATAAAGGTAAAGGAAATGAAACAAACAGTAGTAAAGATTGCTAAAACTAAAAGTTGTTTATAAGAGAAGATAAACAAAATTGACAAACTTTTAGCCAGACTCATCAAGGAAAAAAGAGAAGCATCAAATCTACAGAATTAGAAATGAAAAAGGAGACATTACAACAGACAATGCAGAAATACAAAGGATTATAAGAGACTTACGAACAACTATATGGCAATAAAATAGGTAACCTAGATGAAATGGACAGATTCTTAGAAAAGTTTAATCTTCCAATACTGAACCAGGAAGAAGTAGAAATTATGAACAACCCAATTGCAATTACTGAAATTGAAGCTGTGATAAAAAAATCTCCCCAAAAACAAAAGCCCAGGACTGGACGGCTTCACAGGAGAATTCAATCAAAGATTTTGAGAAGAGCTTATGCCTATCTTTCTAAAACTCTTTCAGAAAACTGCAGAGGAAGGAACACTTCCAAACTCATTCTATGAGGCCATCATTACCCTGATACCAAAATCAGACAAAGACAACACAAAAAAAGAAAACTACAGGCCAATATTACTGATGAACATATATACAAACATCCTCAACAAAATTTTAGCAAACAGAATTCAGTAACAAATCAAAAAATTCATGCAATGTGATCAAATTGGGTTTATTCCATGGATGGCAGGATTCTTCAATATATGCAAATCAATCAACTTGATACATAATATTAAAAACTTGAAAGATAAAAACCATATGATAATTTCAATAGATGCAGAAAAAGCCTCTGACAAATTTCAGCACCAATTTATGATTAAAACTCTTAAAAAAAAAAAAAAAAAAAGGACACAGAAGAAACCTACCTCAACATAATAAAAGCCATATATGATAAGCCTACAGAAATTATTCTCAATGGTGAAAAACTAAAAGCATTCCCCCTGAGATCAGGAACAAGACAACAGTGTCCATTGTTGTCACTATTATTCAAAATAGTTCTGGGAGTCCTAGCAACAGCAATCAGAGAAGAAAAAGACATAAAAGAAATACAGATAAGAAAAGAAGTTAAGCTCTCACTGTTTGCAGATGACATGATACTGTACATAGAAAACCCTAAAGATAGCATCAGAAAATTACTAGAGCTAATTGGTGAATTTAGCAAGGTTGCAGGATACAAAATCAATATAAAATTGCTTGCATTTCAATATACTAACAATGAAAAATCAGAAAGAGAAATTAAAGAATCTATCCCATATACCATTGCAACAAAAAGAATTACATATCTAGGAATAACCTACCTAAGTAGACAAAAGAACTGTACACAGAAAATTATATGATACTACTGTGAAGAAGGCTGAGCACCGAAGAACTGATGCTTTTGAACTGTGGTGTTGGAGAAGACTCTTGAGAGTCCCTTGGACTGCAAGGAGATCCAACCAGTCCATTCTGAAGGAGATCAGCCCTGGGATTTCTTTGGAAGGAATGATGCTAAAGCTGAAACTCCAGTACTTTGGCCACCTCATGGGAAGAGTTAACTCATTGGAAAAGACCCTGATGCTGGGAGGGATTGGGGGCAGGAAGAGAAGGGGACGACAGAGAATGAGATGGCTGGATGGCATCACTGACTCGATGGATGTGAGTCTGAGTGAACTCCGGGAGTTGATGATGGACTGGGAGGCCTGGCGTGCTGTGATTCATGGGGTCACAAAGAGTCGGACATGACTGAGTGACTGAACTGAACTGAACTGAATGAAAGAAATCAAAGATGATATAAACAGATGGAGAGATATTCCATATTCCTGGGTAGAAAAAATCAATATTGTGAAAATTACTGTATTACCAAATACAGTCTACAGATTCACTGTGATCCCTATCAAATTGCAGATGGTATTTTTCACAGAATTAAAACAAAAAATTTCACAATTCATATGGAAACACAAAAGACCCTGAATAGCCAAAGAAGTCTTGAGAAAGAAGAATGGAGCTGGAGGAATCAACCTTCCTGACCTCAGATTATACTACAAAGCTACAGTCATCAAGACAGTATGGTATGGGCCCCAAAACAGAAATATAGACCAATAGAACAAGATAGAAAGCCCAGAAATAAGCCCATGCATCTATGGGTATCTTATCTTTGACAAAGGAGGCAAGAATATACAGTGGGGCAAAGACAGCCTCTTCAATAAAAGGTGCTGGGAAAACTGGACAGCTACATGTTCAGTTCAGTCGCTCAGTCATGTGCAACTCTGCAAACCCATGAACTGCAGCATGCCAGGCCTCCCTGTCCATCACCAACTCCCGGAGTCCACCCAACCCATGTCCATCAAGTCGATGATGCCATCCAACCATCTATCCTCTGTTGTCCACCTCTCCTCCTGCCCTCAAACTTTCCCAGCATCAGGGTCTTTTCCAATAAGTCAGCCAGCTCCTCGTATTAGGTGGCCAAAGTATTGGAGCCTCAGCTTCAACATCAGTCCTTCCAATGAACACCCAGGACTGATCTCCTTTAGGATGGAATGGTTGGATCTCCTTGCTGTCCAAGGGACTCTCCAAGAGTCTCCTCCAACACCACAGCTGACAAGCATCAATTCTTCAGTGCTCAATGTAAAGGAATGAAATCAGAACACTTCATAACATTATACACAAAAATAAACTCAAAATGGATTAAAGACCTAAATGTAAGACCAGAAACTATAAAACTCTTATAGGTAACCATAGGCAGAACACTCGAAAACATAAATCAAAACAAGATCCTCTATGACCCACCTCCTAGAGTAATGGAAATAAAAACAAAAATAAACAAATGGGGCCTGATTAAACTTAAAAGCTTTTGCACAGCAAAAGAAACTATAAGGAAGGTGAAAAGAAACACTTAGAATGGCAGAAAATAATAGCAAATGAAACAACTGACAAAGGATTAATTTCCAAAACATACAAGCAGCTCATACAACTCAATACCAGAAAAACAGACAAGCCAGTCAAAAAGTGGGGAAAAGACCTAAACGGACATTTCTCCAAAGAAGACGTACTAATGGCTAACAAACAGATGAAAAGATGCTCAACATCACTCTTTATTAGAGAAATGCAATCAAAACTACCATGAGATATCACCTCACATGGGTCAGGATGACCATCATCAAAAAGTCTACAAACAATAAATGCTGGAAAGGGTGTGGAGAAAAGGTAACCTTCTTGCACTGTTAGTGGAAATTTAAATTAATACAGCCACTTTGGATGACAGTATGGAGATTACTTTAAAAGCTAGGAATAAAGCCACCATATGACCCAGCAATCCCACTCCTAGGCAAATACCCTGAGGAAACCAAAATTGAAAATGACACAAGTATCCCAATGTTCATTGCAGCACAATTTATAATAGCTTCAACATGCAAGCTACCTAGATGTCCATTGACAGATGAATGGATTAAAAAGTAGTGGTACATATACACAATGGAATATTACTCAACCATAAAACAGAACACATTTGTGTCAGTTCTAATGAGGTGGATGAACATAGAACCTATTATACAGAGTGAAGTAAGTCAGAAAGAGAAAGATAAATATTATATTCTAATGCGTATATATGGAATCTAGAAAAATGATACTGAAGAACTTATTTACAGGCAACAATAGAGAAACAGATACAGAGAATAGACTTAATGGACATGGGGAGAGGGGAGGAGATGGCGAGATGTATGGAAAGTGTCACACAGAAACTTACATTACCATATATAAAATAGATAGCCAACAGGTATTTGCTGTATGGCTCAGGGAACTCGAACCGGGGCTCTATATCAACCTAGAGGGGTGGGATGGGGAGGGAGATGGGAGGGAGGTTCAAAAGGGAGGGGATATATGTTTACCTATGGCTGATTCACGTTGAGGTTTGACAGAGAACAACGAAATTCTGTAAAGCAAATATCCTTCAATAAAAAGTAAATTAAAAATAAAAAAAGAAAGAAAAACAGAAGCATCACTTTGTCAACACAGTTCCGTATAGTCAGAGCTATGATTTTCCCAGTAGTCATGTACTGATGAGAGAGCTGTACAGACCATAAAGAAGACTGAGCATCTAAGAATTGATGCTTTTGAACTGTGATGTTGGAGAATACTCTTGAGATTCCCTTAGACAGCACGCTGATCAAGCCAGTCAATCCTAAAGGAAATCAATCCTGTATATTCATTGGAAGTACTGATACTGAAGCCGAAGCTCCCATACTTTGGGCACGTGATGTGGAGAACCAACTTATTGGAAAAGACCCCAATGCTGGGAAAGATTGAGGGCAGTAAAAGAAGGGGGTGACTCAGGGTGAGATGGTTGGATAGCATTGTCAACTCAACGGACATGAGTTTGAGCAAACTCCGAGAGATAGTGAAGGGCAGGGAAGACTTCATTGCGACCCGTGTCGCAATTCACGGGTCAGAAAGAGTTGGATGTGACTGAGCGATTGAATAGCAACAATCTATTGAATACTGTGCTCAAAGTGAAAAGCAGAATGGTTGTATGGATACACAATGGTTGCAAGTGTATTGGTTGCTTCTGCTCCTAATCGTGTGGCTGACTTGGAGCTGCGGCTGCCTTGGCAGTGCTCAGTCATGTTCCAGTCCTAGAGGGGAGCCTCTAGGGTCCAGAGAAACTGTGGGTGTCACTGCGGTCTCAAGGCTGGATGTAAAATAAGCTAACTGATAAAATGATAGCACAGGCAGAAAGAAAGAGGTAGATAGAAACAGGGAGAATGGTAGGGGAAACAATTCAGTTCCTTTTTTTTTTTTTTTTAATTGAAGTATAGTTGCTTTAAAGCTTCCCCATGATCAGTAGTAAAGAATCTGCCTGCTAGCACAGGAAACACAAGTTCTATCCCTGGGTCAGGAAGGTCCTCTGGAGAAGGGAATGGCAGCAGACTCCAGTATTCTTGCCTGGGAAACCCCATGGACAGAGGAACCTGGTGGGCTACAGTTCCTACAGTCCAAAGAGCTGGACATGGCATAGCATCTAAGCAATAGTTATTTTACAATGTTGTGTTAGCTTCTGCTGTACAGCAAAGTGAATCAACTTCATATATTCTCTTTTTTGGATTTCCTTCCTATTTAGGTTCACAGAGCATACAGTAGGACTCCCTGTGCTATATAGTACAGTAGGTTCTCACTAGTTATCTGTTTTAAACATAATATTAATGGTGTATATTTATTAATCCCATTTCCCAATTCATCCCACCCCCTTCCCCCTCCATATGCATATGTTTGTTCTCTACATCTGTGTCTCTATTACTGCTCTGAAAATAAGATTTACTGGAATGGATTGCCATATCCTTCTCCAGGGGATATTCCTGACCCAGGAATCGAACCCTGGTCTCCTGCATTCCAGGCAGACACTTTAACCTCTGAGCGACCAGGGAAGTCTGAAAATAAGATTATCTATATAATTTTCTAGATTCCACATATATGTGTTAGCATACAATATTTGTTTTTCTTTTTCTAACTTAAATCATGCTTTATGACAGTCTCTAGGCCATCCGTATTCTGCAAATGGCAGTTTCATTCCTTTTTATAGCTGAGTAATATTCTATTGTATATATGTACTACCATATGACCCAACAGTTTGACTTTTATTTATCATCCATTCTTTGCCAGGAATTGAGTTTCCAAAGGTAAATAAGAAATTCTCTTGCCTTTCAGTCATTTACAGTTTAGTAGAAAAAATAGACTACAATTTCATGTTCAACACACTTATACTCAGTACTGCCTGGAAAATTCTGGAAATATAATTTAAGATTAGTGGGTGCTAATCTAACCTTGACATGTGTACCATGAAATTTAAAGAGCTTCTGAGATATAAGAATAACAACAGTAATAATAAATGTCTTCCTTAAATTGGAGGAGGGAAAAAGTAAATGATTTGTGAATGCAAATTCATCCTATTCTTTAGACCGTACAGGAAGCCTAGGATGTCACCCTCAGCAGAATAGCAGGTAAATGCTGGCTTTATTTCTTACAGGTTTTGGACTTTCTGCAAGCTCCTTCACCTCCATGGCCTTCAGTTTCCTTGCCTGTCTCATGAAGATAATTACATTTTCCTTGCAGAGTTGTGAAGAGTGAAGATTGTGTGGGAGGTGTTGAGGTCCCTGAAATATAGGAGTCATTTATAAAATGATCTAAGAATGGTTTATAAATAATAGTTCTTAAAGTTATTATTCTGTTTGGAAGCATAAATTATAAGCCTTTCATCATGTGACTTTCATGTTCAAAAACCTTCAATATTCATTAAAGATCATGGGAAAAGAACTATGATCCAAAGAAAATACAGGAGTTTCTACCTGTCAAGAGAGATAGATTAATACATTGCATAATAGCAGGGATCCTGCCTTCAGCCTAGTGTGGACTTGAATGCGACCACTGCCATTTACTAGCAGTGTGTCCTTGGGTGAGTTATTTAACCTTTCTGGTCAGAACTTCAGTTTCCTTACCTGTTAGATGAGGATAATGATAATACCTTCTTAGAGCTGCCCTGAGAATTAAATGTGTCCAGTTCAGTTCCGTTCAGTCGCTCAGTCGTGTCTGACTCTTTGCGACCCCATGGACTGCAGAACGCCAGGCTTCCCTGTCCATCACCAACTCCTGGAGCTTGCAAATGTGTTACTGCATGTAAAACACTGGGCAAAGTTCTTGGCACTTTAAAAAATTCTCAAAAGGTGACTGTGAAAAGAATTAGTTATACTACTGTAATTAGAGAGGATCATGAAGTCATACTGGGAAAAATATACTGATGGAAAGTCAATCTCCTCTCTCCTACCACCACTCTCTCCTTTTCCTTATTCAGACCTTCCCTTACACACTCCCTCAAACACTTTCAATATGTTACATTGGGGTGAACTCCAGAGCATCAGGAGAGGCTTTTTCCACCCCCAAGCTGCAGTGGTTCAGAGAGGTGCTCGCCCTCCGAGAATCACAACAGGACTGAACTCTGTGTGTGTGGCTCTCACCCTGAAAGCAAAATTACTGTGAACAAGTTTATGACATGGCTTCTCGGAGGAGTCACGGGAACAAATAATCCAGCTCTCTCCTATCTTTACACAATTTACAGTTTTTAGGGAGAAATGATACCTCTATAAGGAACACAAATATAAGGTTAACTGTTTTATAAGCTAGGAAACTAGCATAAACAAAAAACAGCAGGAATTTGGAGGAAAGAATGAGGACCTATATATGCGTGATAAGGTGACTTTTCAAGGAGAAAGTGGCATCTGAATGGTACTTTGAAAGACAAGTCAGATTTCAATAAAGTGAGAAGATAAGCCAGGTTATTTAAGCTGAAGAAACAGTGCACATATAAAGGCATAAAAACTTGGGGCATCTTCTAGAAATATATTTGTAAATGTTAATTTGTGACTTTTCTAAGCATGTATGTTGGTTGCTTTTCCAACTTCTTTCTTTGAATCTGAGTTATGGGGTCAATTCCTGAGACTCAAAGAATTCCATAAGTCTCTTTTCAGTTCACAACAAGGAGGAGGTCTGGAGATAGAGATGTCTTTCTGGATCTCTATGGGAAGCCATTTCATAGGGAACTATATCAGCTAGAATCTGAGGTTTGACCTTGAGAAAGATGGCTTCTAAGAATTGCTGGGAAGGAATTTTCTGAACATGTCACCCAGATTCCTTAACATTTGACCTAGGATGGATATCATTTAGTTAAAAAAAAAAAAAGGAAAGGAAAAATAAAACCACAAAAGATGGAAAGAAAACCCCAAACCAGTGAAATCAGAAAAAGAAGTGGAAATCAGATTCTCTGAGGGAAAAACACAATCAGTGACAGGCAAGTAGTGAGAGAAACCTAGAAAGCAAATTCTAAAAGCAAGTGAGAGAATCTCTTGCAAAAGGAAATTAGATATAAGCTGCCAGGTGATAGAGCAGCTGAAAGGTCAGAACTATTTTGGGCTAAATACGAAGAGCCTTGAGGCATCTCAGGACAGGAAAAAAAAAAAAGTACAAACTAAAGAGCATTCAAAGAAAGGCAACTGCATTGATTAAACAATGGCTGTTGGCTTTGTGGTGAAAGATGAAAGGCATGAGATAGGCAGGGGCAGCCAGGGAGTTGGGTGCCAATTGTATATTAATAGCATTTTGTGGTGACAAAACACTCAACACTGTTTATTTCTTATCTCTCACATGGTCATTCTCCCTTGTAAAGTGTGCTCATTCATCCAACAGTCATTTATTGACCACCTCCTCTGTGCCTTTTTGTGTGCCTGGGAGTCCAAGTTAAATAAGGTGCTGCCTCAGTCCATGAAAACATCACTGGCTTACAGAGACTATGCAGCAGTAAGAGGAAAGCTGTGGAATAAATACTCAACAGGCTCCATGAACTCAAGAAAGGGAATTATTACTCTACTGCAAGGGGGTAGGTACAGTTTAAAGAGAAGGTAAACTTTCAGCTGGATTTTGCAGAATGAATAGGCTTTCATAAAGTGGAATGAGTGGGTGGAGGGTAGGAGACCACTTCAAGCAGAGGTGAAAACATGGTTAAATGCACAGATTTGGGAGCATGACCCATGAGGCTGAAGCCTAGGGCACACTGACAGATCAAGGAGGGGAGTTGTGGAAAACAGATCACTGAAGGAACCAATCACTTTTTAGAGCATGTTGGAATATGTTGCCTGGCATAAGACTTGCCAAAACGGTCCTGAAGGTATTCAAAAAAGCTCCATGATGGCAAGAAATATAAAAGTGTGCAAACATAGTCTATGACCTTAAGGAGCTTATCAGCTAATGAATAAACATTTGTTGAGTTCTCATATACCCCAGGTGCTAAGCTGGAGACTCATCTTAAATAAAAGATTTTAAAAAAGAAAACTCAAGAAAGCATTCAGTCAAGATGATGGTGATAGATCAAGCATATTAAGTATTAACATTTTTTAAATGAGTAGAATAGAGGCTCACAGAGATATAACATGCCAGTGGTGGGGAGGAAGGACAGTATATGGTAAGCTCCTGTTCAAAATATCTATTGAGGTGTAATCAGACAATCAGTTCAGTCACTCAGTCGTGTCCAACTCGTTGCGACCCATGGACTGCAAAACACCAGGCTTCCCTGCCAATCACCAAATCCCGGAGCTTGCTCAAACTCATGTCCATTGAGTTGGTAATGCCATCGAACCATCTCATTCTCTGTCATCCCCTTCTCCTGCCTTCAATCTTTCCCAGCATCAGGGTTTTTCCCAAAGAGTCAGTTCTTTGCATAAGGTGGCCAAAGTATTGGAGTTTCAACTTTAGTATGAGTCCTTCCAATGAATATTCAGGACTGATTTCCTTTAGGATGGACTGGACTGTTTTGATCTCCTTACAGCCCAAGGGACTCTCAAGAGTCTTCTCCAACCCCACAGTTCAATCAGTTCTTTGGTGCTCAGCTTTCTTTATAGTCCAAGTCTCACATCCATACATGACTACTGGAAAGAAAAAAAAAAAAAAAACATAGATTTGACTAGACAGACCTTTGTTGGCAGAGTAATATCTCTGCTTTATAATATGCTGTCTAGGTTGGCCATAGTTTTTCTTCCAAGGAGCAAGTGTCTTTTAATTTCGTGGCTACAGTGATTTTGGAGGCCCCCAGAATAAAGTTTCTCACTCTTTACATTATTTCCCCATCTATATGCCATGATTTTAGTTTTCTGAATGTTGAGTTTTAAGCCAACTTTTTCACTCTTCTCACTTTCAGCAAGAGGCTCTTTAGTTCTTCACTTTCTGCCATAAGGGTGGTGTCATCTGTGTTTCTGAGGTTATTGATAATTTCTCCCAGAAATCTTGATTCCAGTTTGCTGCACGATGTACTCTGCATATAAGTTAAATGAGCAGGGTGACAATATATAGCCTTGATGGACTCCTTTCCCAATTTGGGACCAGTCCATTGTTCCATATCCGGTTTTAACTGTTGCTTCTTGACCTGCATACAGATTTTTCAGGAGGCACGTAAGATGGCCTGGTATTCCCATCTTTTGAGGAATTTTCCATAGTTTGTGTGATCCACACAGTCAAAAGCTTTGGTGTAGTCAATAAAGCAGAAGCAGATGTTTTTTCGTGAACTCTCTCGCTTTTTAGATGATCCAATGAATGTTGGCAATTTGATCTCTGGTTCCTCTGACTTTTCTAAATCCAGCTTTTATGTCTGGAAGTTCACATTTCACACACTGTTGAAGCCTGGCTTGGATAATTTTGAGCATTACTTTGCTAGCATGTCAGATGAGTACAATTGTGCAGTAGCTGGGGCATTCTTTGGCATTAACCTTCTTTGGGATTGGAAGGAAAACTGACCTTTTCCAGTCCTGTGGCCACTGTTGAGTTTTCCAAATTTGCTGGCATATTGAGTGCAGCAGTTTCACAGCATCATCTTTCAGGATTTGAAATAGCTCAACTGGAATTCCATCACCTCCACTAGCTTTGTTCACAGTGATGCTTCCTAAGGCCCACTTGACTTCACATTCCAGGATGTCTGGCTCTAGGTGAGTCATCACACCGTCGTGGTTATCTGGGTCATGAAGATCTTTTTTGTACAGTTCTTCTGTGTATTCTGGCCACCTCTTTTGAATATCTTCTGCTTCTGTTAGGTCCATACCATTTCTGTCCTTTATTGTGACCATCTTTGTATGAAATGTTCCCTTGGTATCTCTCATTTTCTTGAAGAGATCTCTAGTCTTTCCCGTTCTATTGTTTTCCTCTATTTCTTTGCACTAATCACTGAGGAAGGCTTTCTTATCTCTCCTTGCTATTCTTTGGAACTCTGCATTCAAATAGGTATATCTTTCCTTTTCTCCTTTGCCTTTAGATTCGCTTCTTTTCTTAGCTATTTTTTAAGGCTTCCTGAAACCATTTTGTCTTTTTGCATTTCTTTTTCTTGGGGGTGGTCTTGATCATTGCTTCTTTTACAATGTCACGAACCTCTGTCCATAGTTCATCAGGCACTCTGTCTATCAGATCTAATCCCTTGAGGTGTAATAAACCTCCCCAAATGTTAATGGGTTAAAAAAAAACTTTATCATTATAACTGATGGTTCTTGATTTGACTGGGTTCAGCTGGGTTATTCTCCTTTGGGTTTTCTCAGGCAGTTTTTGGCAGATGGCACCTGGAACTGGAATTATCTGCAGACTTACCTGGGTTGGACATCCCAAATACTTCTTTATTTCAATCTGTGATGTCTCTGATGGAATGTCTGACACAGACAGAGGCTACCCAGGCACATGTCTGTCTCCACATGTCATCTTCATATGGCCACCCTGCACTCTCTCCCAGTAGTCTTAGATGATTTAAGCATCTCATATGATATTTGGCTTCTGATGGCTTAGCTGATAAAGAATTCCCTGCAATGCAGGAGACCCCAGTTCATTTCCTGGGTTAGGAATATCCCCTGGAGAAGGGAAAGGCTACCCACTCCAGTATTCTGGCCTGGAGAATTCTATGAACTATAGTCCTAAGGGTTGGAAAGAGTCAGACATGACTGATCTACCAAGTTAATAAATTGACTAAGGGAGTATTTACAGAGGCTGAGGACAAAGTTGCAAGGCTTCTGAGGATTTACCAGTCGTGCAATGTCACTTTCATCACATATTATGGGTATAAATGTGAGTCATAAGGGCAGCCTATTCAGAGTCTGAACATCAGGATGCATGAGTCACTGGAGAAGCATCTTGGGAGACAAGTCACCTTGGTTCCAAATGACAACGAGGGTTGCAAAGAAGAAGACACCATTGTGTAGAGGACTCTCAGAAAAGACACTTCACTGGAGTGGGAGAGTTTAAGTTGGGCCTTGGAGTAAATGTGAGTTTCATCTAAGTAGAGGGAGCCCTCATGGCAAAATGAGCATATAGTCACAAGTTGATCTCACTTTGAATCTTGCTTCTATCACCTACATTCTAACCATGTCTCTTTAGGGGTGATATCTCTCAGAGTCACTGACGAGAATACTGATAACATAAATAAAAAGTTTGTATCCTACTTAGAACACATAAAAGAAGTTATCATTATTATTAATAATCACAAAAGAGGATATTTTAACTTGGGTATGGACCTAACAGAAGCAGAAGATATTAAGAAGAGGTGGCAAGAATACATGGAATAACTGTGCAAAAAAGATCTTCGTGACCAAGATAATCACAATGGTATGATCACTCATCTAAAGCCAGACATCCTGGAATGTGAAGTCAAGTGGGCCTTAGAAGGCATCACTACGAACAAAGCTAGTGGAAGTGATGGAATTCCAGTTGAGCTATTTCAAATCCTGAAAGATGATGCTGTAAAAGTGCTGCACTCAATATGCCAGAAAATTAACGAAAAAGTTGGCTTAAAGCTCAACATTCAGAAAACGAAGATCATGGCATCCGGTCCCATCACGTCATGGGAAATAGATGGGGAAACAGTGGAAACAGTGTCAGACTTTATTTTTTTGGTCTCCAAAATCACTGCAGATGGTGACTGCAGCCATGAAATTAGAAGACGCTTACTCCTTGGAAGAAAAGTTATGACCAACCTAGACAGCATTTTCAAAAGCAGAGACATTACTTTGCCAACTAAGGTCCGTCTGGTCAAGGCTGTGGTTTTTCCTGTGGTCATGTATGGATGTGAGAGTTGGACTGTGAAGAAGGCTGAGTGCCAAAGAATTGATGCTTTTGAACTGTGGTGTTGGAGAACATTCTTGAGAGTCCCTTGGACTGCAAGGAGATCTAACCAGTCCATTCTGAAGGAGATCAGCCCTGGGATTTCTTTGGAAGGAGTGATGCTAAAGCTGAAACTCCAGTACTTTGGCCACCTCATGTGAAGAGTTGACACATTAGAAAAGACTCTGATGCTGGGAAGGATTGGGGGCAGGAGGAGAGGGGACGACAGAGGATGAGATGGCTGGATGGCATCACTTACTCGATGGATGTGAATCTGAGTGAACTCTGGGAGTTGGTGATGGACTGGGAGGCCTGGCGTGCTGCAATTCATGGGGTCTCAAAGAGTCGGACACAACTGAGCGACTGAACTGAACTGAAAAATTAAAGACATGAGGAAATTGAGGATACAGTGAATGATCTAAAACATTATGATAATGATATTCAAAATCAACTAGAGGTGAAAACTTATAACAAGAGCCTAGATTCCACAGTTTCTGGATTTATCACAAATTGTACTTCCTAAAATGTAAATGTATGTAGTCATCTGACCATACACCATCATGGTGTGATTAAAGAGCAAACAGACTCTCTCATTCCAAAATGTCATCTTCTTTAATATGCCCAAGAGTCTTGCACTCCATCATTAGTAGTTCATTCTTCTCAGTTAAGATATCTTGTCCCCTGGGATCTCCTATCACAATGGAAATACTCTGGGAGAGGTATTACATTAAGATATCATCAATTACAACAGTGTATTATGCTCTTGAGATTACTTTTCAACTGTAATAGTCAAAATATTCTAGGTTATGCAGTGCTAAAAATATTCCCACAATTTTAGTTCCTTTTAATGAAATAACACCTATTGACTTATATGAAGTCTGCAACATGTCCAGGCAACTCTCCAGGGCAACTGTCTACCATGTATTGGCTCCTTTGATCTCATGCACCTCCATATCAACACAAGTCCCATGATCACCATGGTGGAAGAAAAGATAAGAGAGTTATACACTGGCAATTAAATGTTCCTACAAGAAGGTGATACGCATCACTTCTATGTACATTTCATTGCCCAAAGCAAGTCACATGGCCATATATAGCTTCAAGAAATGCAGTAAACTATCAGCCTCTCTTGTGCCCAGAAGAAGAATTGGGTGTTGGTTGGGCTAAATATGCATGGCACATTGATCAAAGAGAAAATTCAATGAAGAAAAATTAGACTGCAATTGAAAAAAAAATTGTTATTGACATGGATAGGAACAGAGGTTGAGGTAGCTATGATGGGTCATCACTATGGGTTTCTTGATACATTGATACTTAGAGTGTCAGTAAACTCCAAGATAAAGAAGAAATGTCAAAAATAGAGATAAAAGATCCCAAAAGGGAGAAAGAAGAGCACATACCTGGTACCAGCTTTGGCTCTTTCACATTTAAGCATCAAGTCATTCATATTCAAACACTAGGTTGTGATACTTATCATCATCAGAAAGCCAACCACCTGATGGCAATTTTTAAATTAATAGTTAAAAGATTCTGATAAAGTACTAGAGTAAGCTTTCTGTAAAATACAGAAAAGAAGGTAGGCTGAAGTGAAACAGTTGAAACTGTCACAATTGGGAGGTTGAGAAAGGAGATAGGTCAGTAAAAATAGAAGTCTGTTTCTGAGTATCAGGAGAGATCACAATAAGAAACTGAAAAAGCAAGGATAATATGAATTGGTTTTAAACTGATTTCAGTTCAGGATTCTGGGGTGAAGGAGAGCAGATGGATATGTCTTAGGGGAAAATGCCTATGAAGAAGGTTTAGGGAAGTTTTAGTTTAGGGAAGAGCCTACTGATCCTAGAGGGGATCTAGCATGTTTGTGTTAGCAATAGCCATATAAGGGAAATGGTTACCCACTCATCTCAGGCTTGCTGCTGACTCTTCACTTGTGCACTTAAGCAGTCTTAAGGGTTTATCTCTGCCATTCTAACATAAATCCCACCATCATTTACCCTCTAGATCTAATTCATAGTAGGCTTATAGTAGATTAATGTCTGGTCACGTTTTTGTCTTTACTTTTTATTTTAAAACCAGTTTTAGAGTTACAGAAAAGTTGAGAAAATAGCATTGAGAATTCTCATATATCACACTGCCAGTTTCCCTTATTATTTTTATTTTACACTAGTATGGTACATTTGTCACAACAAATGAGCCAGTGCTGTTACATTATTATTATTTGGTGTATCATACAATGGAATACTCAGTTAAGTTCAGTTCAGTAGTGTCCGACTCTTTGCGACCCCATGGACCACAGCATGCAAGGCCTCCCTGTACATAACCAACTCCCGGAGTTTACCCAAACTCATGGCCATTGAGTTGGTGACGTCATCCAATCATCTCATCCTCTGTCATTCCCTTCTCTTCCTGTCCTCAATATTTCCCAGCATCAGGGTCTTTTCAAATGAGTCATTCTTTGCATCAGGTGGTCAAAGTACTGGAGTTTCAACTTCAACATCAGTCCTTCCAATGAACACTCAGGACTAATTTCCTTTAGGATGGATTGGCTGGATCTCCTTGCATTCCAAGGGACTCTCAAGAGTCTTCTCCAACACCACAGTTGAAAAGCATTAATTCTTCGGTACTCAGCTTTCTTTACAGTCCAACTGCCACATCCATACATGACTACTGGAAAAACCATAGCCTTGACTAGATGGACCTTTGTTGGCAAAGTAATGTCTCTGCTTTTTAATATGCTGTCTAGGTTGGTCATAGCTTTTCTTCCAAGAAGCAAGCGTCTTTTAATTTCATGGCTGCAGTCACCATCTGCAGTGATTTTGGAGCCCTGAAAAATAAAGTCAGCCACTGTTTCCCCATATATTTGCCATGAGGTAATGGGACCAGATGCCATGATCTTAGTTTTCTGAATGTTGAGCTTTAAGCCAACTTTTTCACTCTCCTCTTTCACTTTCAACAAGAGGCTCTTTAGTTCTTCGCTTTCTGCCATAAGGGTGGTGTCATCTGCTTATCGGAGGTTATTGATATTTCTCCTGGAAATCTTGATTTCAGCTTGTGCTTCATCCAGCCCAGTGGTTCTCATGATATACTCTGCATATAAGTTAAATAAGCAGAGTGACAATATACAGCCTTTACATATTCCTTTTCCTATTTGTAACCAGTCTCTTGTTCCATGTCCAGTTCTAACTGTTGCTTCCTGACCTGCATACAGATTTCTTAAGAGGCAGGTCAGGTGGTCTGGTATTCCCATCTTTTTCAGAATTTTCCACAGTTTATTATGATCCACACAGTCAAACACTTTGGCATAATCAATAAAGCAGAAATAGATTACTTTTCTGGAATTCTCTTGCTTTTTTGATGATCCAGCAGATGTTGGCAGTTTGATCTCTGATTCCTCTGCCTTTTCTAAAACCAGTTTGAACATCTGGAAGTTTATGGTTCACGTACTGCTGAAGCCTGTCTTGGAAAATTTTGAGCATTTCTTCACTAGGCTGTGAGATGACTGCAATTGTGTGGTAGTTTGAGCATTCTTTGGCATTGCCTTTCTTTGGGATTAGAATGAAAACTGACCATTTCCAGTCCTGTGGCCACTGCTGAGTTTTCCAAATTTGCTGGCATATTGAGTGCATCACTTTCACAGCATGATCTTTCAGGATTTGAAATAGCTCAACTGGAATTCCATCACCTCCACTAGCTTTGTTCGTGGTGATGTTTCCTAAGGCCCACTTGACTTCGCATTCCAGGATGTCTGGCTCTTGGTGAGGGATCACACCATTGTGACTATCTGGGTTGTGAAGATTACTCAGCCTTAAAAAGTATAAAATAATGTCATTTGCAACAACATGGTTGGACCTGGAGACTATCATACAAAGTGAAGTCAGTCAGGCAAAGAAGACAAACGTATGTTATCACATGTATGTGGAATCTAACAAATGATACAAATGAACTTATTATAAAGCAGAAATAGACTTATAAACAAATAGAAAACAAACTTATGGTTACCAAATTGGAAAAGGCGAGGGAGGAATAAATTTGGACTTTGAGAGTAATCAGTTCAGCTCAGTCGTGTCTGACTCTTTGCGACCACATGAACCGCAGCACGCCAGGCCTCCCTGTTCATCACCATCTCCCGGAGTTCACTCAGACTCACATCCATCGAGTCCGTGATGCCATCCAGCCATCTCATCCTCTGTCATCCCCTTCTCCTCCTGCCCCCAATCCCTCTCAGCATCAGAGTATTTTCCAGTGAGTCAACTCTTCACATGAGGTGGCCAAAGTACTAGAGTTTCAACTTTAGCATCATTCCTTCCAAAGAAATCTCAGGGTTGTATACACATACTATTATATATAAAATAGACAAATAAGAAGAATCTACAGTATAGCACAGGGGACTATACTCAATATCTTGTAATAGAAAGGAATTTGAAAAAAGAATATATATTCATACACATACATATGAGTCACTTTACTAAACACCTAAAACTGACAAATTGTAAATCAACTATACTTCAATTAAAATTTTTTCCAATTAAAAAACTAAAGATAACAATTTTTAAAGCCATTTCTCTGTATGATTTAGAGATTGGCAATGGTCATAGTGTATGTTCATAAGTAAAATAAAAGGGGTTTTGGAACAATACAATTTTACCTAGAAAGGACAGAACATTTCAGAAACCTTATCTCTCGTAGGCAAATAGCAACAAAACCACATGCAAAAAGCTTCTCTGGAGCCAAAATTGTCATTATTTCATGCATGCACTAAAATAAAGAATAATGAAATTAACAGGAATTTCAAAAGTTTGAGTTCATAACAAACACACAAACAAGCAAAACAGAAAAACAAACAAACAAACAAACAAATAAAAAAAACCCACAACTAGTCATCAACAAGGAATGTGTCAGACTTATCTGCTGGTTCTGGAGACTTCCAACCTATGTTTCCTGGGTGTCTCTTAAATAAGCTTAGTAATGAATTCAGTAGGTTATTCCCACAGGTGGGGTCTAGAATTACTCAGGGGCTGGGTATCTGACAGTCTCAGGTGAATCTCTGGATACTTGTGTATCTTCCAAACTTCAGTTTTCTTCAGAAATACCAAAGATCTTAAATCTTGACCTCACCTCTTCCTTGATTTATGTCTTCATAATTTCAAGAGAATTTCAATTTCTCTTGAAATTCCAGGCTGCTTGACTAATTGCTGTAATGGACCTTTCCAGCTGTCTCACCAAACAGCCAGACTTTGTCCTGCCCTGTATCTACTACTTTGGTATACCATTTCAAATCAGATACCATTTCAAATTCAGTTTCAATACTTTCCTGAGTATGAAAATCACCACTTCCAAAGATATTTGCTATCATTTCTTACCTATACCTTGTATATTTCTAACAGCTAAGATCAGACCTTAGGTCACCATACTAATTTGGGTGCCATAGTCCAAAAATGGGCTTCCTCAGTGAGTCAGCCAGTAAAGAATCTGCCTGCAATGCAGGAGACCCAGGTTCGATCCCTGGTTAGGGAAGATCCCCTGGAGAAGGCAATGGCAACAACCCACATATTCTAAAATGCTGGCTGCCTGCCTTTGTGTACAAATCTGAACATTTCTGGGAAACCTGATGTCTCAGCACAAGTACGTGGCCCTATGAGGTTGACCTAAATAGATCTGGAAGCATTGTTGTAGTTGTTCAGTCACTAAGGCATGTCCAACTGTATGTGACCTCATGGACTGCTGCATGCCTGGCTCTCCTGTTCTTCACTATCTCCTGGAAAAACATTGAGGACAGCACAAATGGTTGTGTGTGTGGCAAGGGGTGGGGAGTTCATTAAAGAATGCATGAAGCATAATTATTAGGGAAGGTCATTAATGAGGAGAGACTTTGGAGTGGTAGACAGGGTTTAGGAATAATAGAAAAAGGGGAAAAGTTAAAAAAAAGAACCAAGGGTCAGCATTAGTTGATAGGACCTCCATTGAAAGAACAGGGTGCTAGGAGATTATTAACCAGAAAGGGAAAAAGACAATAAACAATCACCAAAGTAAAAGAAATGAAGGAGACAGTCTACTTTTTCCCAAAGTTGGAGGTTTAAGTCATGTTAGTGATGCAAACATTTGTCCCATGCAGCCAAATCATTGCTCTATAGCATAGACTAACCTGCACTCAAATTTGTCTGCATTTAGATTTGGGCACAAACCACAGGAACACTTGCTTTCAACTTTCATCTCTGATTTCTAGTTTTTAGTCATGCTCAAGGTCTCTATTTCATTAGTGGAAAAATATGAGAGCCCTCCAGTGGCCAAAAATAAAACCAATAAATTTGTACCACCTTTAAGTAAAACCTCTTTAGCCTTGTGGGAAAAAAGTCATCTCCATATTTCAAAGGCAGAGAATTCAGTGTCAAGGTGGAACTTTTTATTACTATTCCATTGACTCTCAAATAACTTGAGTAGTTCTTAGCATAGCTAGACAGAGGCACAGCATTGAAAACAGAATCAGAGGTGAATCATTACAACACAAAGGAAAAAACCTCTTGGTGTATTTCCTTAAATGGAGATTCGTTATGTAAACATAAAGCAAGGACAAAGAAGAGCTAACATTCATTATGAGCAAGTTAAGGAACTCATGCACAGAGGAACTTGGATTCCTTTCTTCAAAGATATAAATCTGTAGGTATGAGAAACCTTTCCTAAATTCCTAATAGAAATTTATATAGATATATGGTTGGACTGTTTTTTTTGTTGTTGTTGTTGTTGCTGTTGTTGCTGTTTTTCCATCCCTCTGGCTTATCTATGTCATACACTTTCTCTTATCTATGCTAATGGAGGGGATCAGTAGTGCAGATAATTGAAAGGTTGTGTGCCAACAAACTGCTTAGTGGTTGCTGCCAAAAACTCCCCAGTGTTGCATGGTAAACGAAAAGTCAAGCAATGTCAGTGTTCTCACAACATAGCAGCCCAGAATAATAATAATAGCTCTTATTTATTGAACCCTTTTTATGTGCCAGATTAAGTGCTTTATATACAATTATCTCATTTCATTCTCATCTGCAACCCTATGAAATTGGTATATTTTTTCTTTTATGGATCAGGAAATTGAATCTCAGAGAGGTCAAGTAACTTCCAATGGTTGTTCTAATCATTTAAGTGGTACAGTCATATTTGAAACCAAGTTGCTTATTAAAGCAAAGCCTATGCATTCAGCCTTTTTGCTATCCCACTTCCAAATGCCATAGTGCACCAACCCATACTTGAGTGAATTAACCTGCAAAAGTGGGATGCTGTAAGTGGATTTAGAGCATTGGTCCTACTTTAAATTCCATAAAGGGATATTTTCGGGTAAGGGTTTTCCTGGTGGCTCAGGTGTAAAGAATGTGCCTGCTATGCAGGAGAAAAGGATTCAGTCCCTGGGCTGAGAAAATCCCCTGGAGAAGGGAATGGCAGCCCACTCCAGAATTCTTGTCTGAAAAGTCCCATGGACAGAGAAGCCTGGGGGGCCACAGTCCATGGGGTCCCAAAGAGTCACACACAACTAAGCATGCACACATGGTACTTATTATTCATAAATATATGTTATTCATAGGTTTTCTGGTTTTAAATTATTCCTAAAATTTTAATTAATCTCTGGATGAGGGAAAGGTTTCAGATGCCACATGCAAAGAATGCATTTTAATCCTTACCTAGGTTTTCTGTAGAATTTGGCTTAGTAACAGCTCCCTTCCTGAATGTCTTTCTTATTTCAGCTTCCAGACCCCAGTTCATCCTGGTTTACAATTAGTTCCGATTTCTTGCATTGTCGTCTCTTCCTTAACCCATACCTTGTATTTTGGTGTTACCCATGGTGCTGCCATTTGCCCTCTTCTTGGCTTGTTCAACATAGTCTTAACGTAACTTCAAACAGGATCCAAATTCCAATACTTGGCCAGTATTATTATTCAATTTTGATCTCACTCCATTGCCCAAGCTCCATACTTCAGCTGCCAACTAGTTATTTTCATTTGAATATCATATTGGCACCTCAAACTCACCAGTCTCGAGTGTGTTGCTTAGATTGCTATGAAAATTGTATTATTACTTGACAAAGTTCCTTTCTATGTGATATATACTAGCCTCATTATCAATAGCAATAGATGAATATATGTACAAAGTTCAAAATTTTTAGCTAAGAGTATAGTGATTGTCTTAGTCTAGCTTTATATCAAACTTCATTTTTGTACTTTTGATGGTCTCCCTTCTGGCTAAATCCCATCTATCCTCACATAGTCTAATTTCTTAATTTTCCTTGCCCAAGTATAAACAAGATTTTGATTCTATGCTTCTTGTTCTATGCGTGTTGACTTTTTTTCATTTCCTCTTTATGCTGTGAATGTTTACTCTAAAATTCATTCCACATATTTCCTCTGTATTGCCCAAATTTTCAGGCAAAATCATTTTATCTGAGATCCTATAGTACCTTGTGCTGTTGTTCAGTCCTTCAATCATGTCTGGCTCTTTGCAACCCCATGGACTGCAACACTCTGGGCTTCCCTCTCCTTCACTATCTCCCAGAGTTTGTTCAAACTCATGTCCACTGAGTCAGTGATGCCATCCAACCATCTCATCCTCTGTCATCCCCTTCTCCTCCTCCCCTCAGTCTTTCCCAGAACCATGGTCTATTCCAATGAGTTGGCTCTTTACATCAGATAGCCAAAGTATTGGAGCTTTAGCTTCAGCACCAGTCCTTTCAGTAAATATTCAGGGTTGATTTCCTTTATGATGGACTGGCTTGATCTCCTTGCTATCCAGGGGACTCTCAAGAGTCTTCTCCAGCACAACAGTTTGAAAGAATCAATTCTTCAGCACTCAACCTTCTTTATGGTCCAACTCTCACATCCATACCCATACATGACTACTGGAAAAAACATAGCTTTGACTATATGGACTTTGGCAGCAAAGTGATGTCTCTGCTTTTTAATATGCTGTCTAGGTTTGTTATAGCTTTTCTTACAAGGAGCAACTGTCTTTTAATTTCATGACTGCAGTCACCATCCATAGTGATCTTGGAGTCCCCCCAAAATAAAGTTTGTCACTATTTCCATTGTTTCCCTGTCTATTTGTTGTGATGTGACTGGATGCCATGATCTTCATTTTTTGAATGTTGAGTTTTAAGCCAGCTTTTTCACTCTCCTCTTTCACTTTCATCAAGAGGCTCTTTAGTTCTTCTTCACTTTCTGCCATAAGGGTGGTGTCATCTGCATTTCTGAGGTTTTGGTATTTCTCCTGGCAGTCTTGATTCCAACTTGTGATTGGAATCACAAATTGGAATCACATCCAGCCTGACATTTCACATGATGTACTCTGCATAGACATTAAATAAGCAAGGTGACAATATATAGCCTTGATGAACTCCTTTCCTAATTTTGAAACTTTTTGCCATTGGTAATATGGAATTTATATTTTAATAAAAAGTTAATCAGAGTATCTGTCCTCTTTACCATGCCAGGTGAAGAACTGGGATTTATACTTCTTTTTACTTTACTTAAAACAGTTTCACATCAACAGAACTTTGATGAAAGGAAATGTTTCAGTGTCTATTTTTTTTTTTTTCATGTTCTGGTGTATATAGTGTTTAGTGAAATTAGAATTAATTAATTTAATCTCACATACAAGGCCAATCAGAAAGATGAAGCTTTAGAAATTAACACCACTTCTGTAATTGTGGAGCATTTAGAATAAAATACAAAAGGGGACTTCATAGGTAAATACTAAAAAAAGAGGTAGAGAAAACAAGAGGGGTGAGTGACGAGCTAAGAAATAAGTAAGGGCAAGTAATTAAAATTTAAATAAGATAGAGATTGGCATCAAAGTTGAGCATCTCACCTTTCTCAGTAATTCAAACCATTCCTCGTTTTGGCCATCGGCAGCATCATCTCTTGCCATGTTCCCTCTTCAATTTGGCAAAACTTGAAGATATTTCCACTCCTTCCCCTTCTCCATCTTCACTGATAGTATGTTTTTTTCATTGCAGGCATACTTGAGTAACCTTGAGTGCCAAAGAACCCAGGAAAAGTAGAGATAGTAGATGGCAAAGGAGCAGGAAACAAGTGAGAATTAACTACTGTGAAAGTGAGGATTAGAATAGGGCTGTCACGGGGGAATGGAGAAGGCAATGGCACCCCACTCCAGTACTCTTACCCGGAAAATCCCATGGACGGAGGAGCCTGGTGGGCCACAGTCCATGGGGTCGCTAAGAGTCTGACATGACTGAGTGACTTCACTTTCACTTTTCACTTTCATGCATTGGAGAAGGAAATGGCAACCCACTCCAGTGTTCTTGCCTGGAGAATCCCAGGGACGGGGGAGCCTGGTGGGCTGCCGTCTATGGGGTCACACAGAGTCGGACACAACTGAAGCGACGCGACTTAGCAGCAGTCATAGGGGAAAAGTGGACCTGAAAACTGATACAGTTTAAGGCATTCTCTTTTAAGAATACACAGTATAGTGTTTCACTTTTAGCATGTGCCATGTATCTACTCTGTTTTTTTTTATATATAAATTTATTTATTTTAATTGGAGACTAAGCAACCTAGATGTCCATCAGCAGATGAATGGATAAGAAAGCTGTGGTACATATACACAATGGAGTATTACTCAACCATTAAAAAGGGTACATTTGAATCAGTTCTAATGAGGTGGATGAAACTGGAGCCTATTATACTCCATTCTTTTTGTACAACTAACTGACTTCTTGTATACTTAAACTGTATACTTTTTTTTTGTCTCAAAATCTCAAAGCTTCTACTTAAAGATATTTTCTGATGTCTCAATTTATACATCATCCTTGTCTCCCTGATTTGACTTATCACATTCCTTTGTGAAAGAACACATTATTCCCCAGTTTGTGTTCTCTCCTTCTGTGGATATAGTAGCTTTCAACTCTATCAGACATAACACTCGATTGTTACACTAAATGCTTTACAATGTCATCTTTACTATCCTGAAATTTATAAATATACCTATTACATAAATACTTTGAGAACAGTCAATAATTACTTTGAAAAGTGTTATTGATTCTTTTCAAAGTACCTATATCAAGAAAAGGAGAAAATAAAAATGACTTAAAATTAAAAAAATTTACATTATTTAAAATATATAATTTAATATGAGAACGCTCAGGCATAGCTACACTTTAAAGTAGTAAGATGATTATACTTAAACCAGGATGACTGTGATGCAGAGGGTGACTGACACAGTGTCTCATATTGTCTTATATCAATGATGCAGATGCCATGAACAGCCCTGTTGCAGATGATATTTTTTGTTGTTGTTGTTCATTTTTTCGGAAATAGTGAACAATTCTGACTGAAAATGCAACCTAACCATATACAATTCTCCCTTGACTCCCTACACCCCTAAAAAAGTCAGTGCATGCTACAGTTGCACGTTTATACAGAAAATGGAGTTAATCTCTACACTTAGAAAATTACAATTTGTTTTCGCACCTACCTGGGCATCCTTCAGGAATTTTAAAATCTGTGAAGAATACAAGCCAACTGTTTATTGTGTGAGGCTCTTCTGGACATTGCAGTTCAGCCAACCTCCTTAGATATTCCAATTAAGTGATAAGACTTTCTAGTCATTGTGTCAAACAAAAGCACCATCATACATGTTTCTAAAATTTTACCTAAGACATGAGTTGAAAACTACTGTTTCTTTGAATGTGTATGTGTGCTAAGTCACTTCAATCATGTCTGACTCTTTGTGACCCTGTGGACCATAACTTATCATGAAACTCTGTCCATGGTGTTCTCCAGGAAAGAATACTAGAGTGGGCTGTCATGCCCTCCTCCAGGGGATCTTCCCAATCCAGGGGTTGAATCCACATCTCTTGCAACTCCTGCATGGACAGGCGGTTTCTTTATGGCTAGCACCACCTGGAAATCCCTTTCTATGAATAGAATTCCTTATTTCTAACCAAGTATCCAGCTGCTCGGAACATATTAGATTTCAGTCTCTAGCCTCTATGGTGGCTAAATGCGATCATGTTACTAAGTTCTAGACAATGGTGAGTGCAACTTTTTATTTGCTCTAAAAAGAAAAAGATGTCCTCTCCTTCTTTTCTGTCCTGTTGCTTTGAATTGAAAATACAATGGAAGACATTTTTTTTTCTTTTCTTTTTTTTTTTTAACCATAGAGTGAGAGTATCACTTTAGGAATAGAAAGTAAGGAGACAAAAGGATCCTGAGTCTTGAGAATGTGGGATTGCCTTGCCTGTGGTGTCAGACACCTCTGATGTCCAGCCTCACATCTCTTTATCTTTGCCTTCAGCTGCAGCTGCTGTGGAAAGTTCCACAAGAGTTTTGACTCATTTCAAACTGGCCATATCCTGTATTAAGTATATTTGGTATGTCTTCACTTTCCACCACTTGGTTTCTCTTATAATTTGAATGCCAGAAGGAACTTGCTCAGATAGTACATGTATAACTGGGAGGTGCATGTGTGTTCATATCCTCAGAGAAAACTGTCAACCAGTTGGGAATGGGTAACATTGGATGTGTTTTCCTGCTTTGCCCTTTAATGTAGACACTTCTGGAAGACATTCTAGACACTTCTCATGTGGTCCATGCAGAATCCAGCTCTTAGAGCCCTTAGCTTTTATTAACTACTATGGATATTTTAAAGAAGAAAACAACCAACTTAGGTTATAGGGATAAAAAAAAAGGCTTCCGTGTGTGATTAAAGCAACACTCACCTCCTGCATCCATAGGTCAGAGGGCATTCAAAATCATGATCAGAATTTTTTTTTTGTAAGAGTGTAATTGCAGGGGACACAAACAATACAGGTTTCTACATACAATGGGTCACTTCTTTCAGAGATGAGGCTGATAGTAAAAAATAATAATAATAAATGAGATGCTCAGACCAAGAATGGAGACATTTGGACAAATGAATTTGAGAGCCTCCTACACCTATGCTCCCTTGTGACCTCTGAACCAATAGAAACATTTCAGTCCTAGCTGGAGACAAGAGTCTCCTTTTATTAACAGATTATGCAAGTACATGAACAAGGCAAATGCCTCAAAAGGTATTGCTTGCCATCTATCCCTGCATAACCTTATTGCCTCCAGATGAAAAACTGAAATCAGAGTTCAATAAGCCCTAAGCAAGGAAGCCTAGTCCATGTCCGAGGAGGAAAAAGCTTATGCTTACTCAGTCAAAAGTATTTTTGTACTTGACTATTAATACAGAAACAAACAGCTGATCTTAAAGGAGTTAGACGTGGGGAAAAGAATGAGATATATGGCTATGTACACCCTGTAGTTATTTTCCAAATGCATAATTGAAATGTATATAGTTAATAGCTAGCAGAATGTGAGTTTAGAAGCTTTATGGTAAAACGGGCTAATGGAAACTCCTAAAACAGTCCTTACAAATCCCATCTTGCCATCATAGTAAAACTGAGTGTTTATAGTAAATATAGTAAATAAATAGTAATAAATATAGTGAAGTAGGTATTCATCCTTGGAAAAATTGTAAAGATTAGTGCCATTCTCAAATACAGAGTTGACGAGAATGTGGTCCTCAGTTCCCCTAGTGAAACCCAGAAACACCCATAGAGATCATAACCAGAAGCAATTATTTATGAATCACCGTAAACTTTATTACTTGGTTGCCTCAATAGCAGCTTCTGTGCTGTATGTGATATTTTTACTATAATTGACACTTGATATGTACCTATTAATCTGGCAAATGTGTTCTTTTCTGTCTATCAGAAGCTGTTTCCATTTGCAAAGAGACAACAGCTGTACAGATTCATTGTCTGGTCCAAGCACTAGATTAACTCTCTTGCTCTCTGCCACAATATAATATGAAGGGACCTTAATCATCTTGACATGTCTTAGAACATCATGCTAGTTCCTATACTGATGCCTAATGATGCTAATTGGACCTAGTGGACAGAAAGTGGCAAATACTCCAGATACTCTACATATATAGATGCCAGACACATACATCCCAGCACAGTGGGAGATAAGTCCCTCCAAATTGTAAGGACTTGCCACGTTAGCAGTAGTTTGTAGGGATCCAAAAGTCTGGAGTACAAATGAGCATCATTTCTGTGTGCTCTGTACTTTGAGCCTTTTGGATTTTCAAAGTAGCATATGCTGTGCCTGGGAACATTGCTTTGACCTAATTATTGAGTGGCTCATGAAGCTGCCAGTTTTAACTGAGGCCACATCCTCAGGGTTCTGGAGAAGGGCCATGATGTTGTGGCTGAGAATTGCTCTTCATTTGCTTGATCACAATGGTGAATGAACAATTTCAGCAGACATGATCTAATAAAGGAAAGGCAAACTGTGGGCTCAAACTACTCAGAAATGAAGGCCTTTGTCACCCCACCAACCAAGCAGCCTATCAACTGAAATGTCGGCCAAGAGTAAGGAAAATCTGGAATGTGTAGTGGAAGAAAGAGATTTTGAATATCAATTAAACCCTTTGGGCCAGTAATCTTGTGGGATCAGCAATGAGATTATAGTTTGTTTCACTAACCTTGGTTTATTAAATCTCTGCAGCCAGCCTTGACCTTGAAGAGCCAGTGATGGATAGGACTGTATGCAAGCATGAACAAAGCTGGACAGGGAGGGGGTAGACTGTGTCAGTTGTGTCCATGCCCCAGCCTACATCATCTCAGCATACTTGAGATTCCAGCCGTGACAACTGCCAATGGGTAGCTTCATACTGGTTTAAACTCAATTCTTTCTGACAATGCTTCCTAACAAGAATGCTCCACATGTCTTTGGTTTCTCTCCCACAGTCTTCCCAACACCTAGGGCACTGGTAGGAATTCACTTTGGCAGGATACATTCTACTCCTGAGTCTAGAGCTATCAATCCTGAAATTATGAGAAATGGACATAAATTCTCCCACCTCTCACGCTTCAGCTAGACAATTCTAAAAGTTGTTATTCTATAAGTTCCTCAGGTGGTCCCAGTGAAGTCCAGACCTCACACAAAGGTGACATCAATAACAAATCCTTATAATATCTTGTCTCTTTCTATGTCTTACTTCCTCTGAAACTCACTAAATACTAGCTCTGGATTGCTAGTTCTGTTCTGATATGAAAGAAATAAATATTTATTAATGCCATTATAATTTTGGCCAAAATTTATCTAACTAATATGTCCCTGACTCTAATATGACTAATATTCTAATATGACTCCTATTCTATTTATTTTGATCTTAGGTGTATCTTTCGAGTTTCACTTTTTCCACCTAACAGTTTTCTTCTGGCATTTTAGTTTAAATTCCAGAGAGAGAGACTTTGATTGATTTAGCTTATCCTTTCATACTAGATCAATCCATAACCTTGATATAAATTGACTGATCTGATGGAAGAAGTATATTATTAGATGAATTAACTACTTCCAGAAAAGAAAGGGTGAAATGCATATGGTAATAAACACCAGGGCTATTCTTTCATGTAAAAGCATGAGTCAGACACTTTCCCCTAGAAAGAGCTGTGAGCCTGGGCAGCTTCATGACTGATTGATTGGAGTAACAGTCCTCTAAGACTCCAAATCTTCCCCAGGCATTTTCTTACTTCCATTTCTTAATCTTCATTTCTACTACCAGAGAACCACCCCATATTTATCAAGTTTTGGTAGGCAACCCAAAAGTCTTCTACAATAACTTTCATTCATCCAGCTTCATCACATTTTCATTCAGCTTTTAGAAATATGACATATTAAGCTTTCCATTTTGATCATTATCTTCCCCTGCTCAAGTTTTCACCAGAGATATTTCTTGCCTATACATCAACTTTAAACCTAACATTTAAGACACTCATAAACTACACTGAAATATAAGTTTCTTTAGGGCAAAGCTGTATCTTCTTCTCTTTAAATACTGCCAAGAATCTCTGCAGAGTCCTAGGCAAACAAGAAGTGATCAGTAAATGTATGCTGAATTTAAATTAATGGATGCTTTTGAATCTTTCATCTATCATTAGGCACTTAAAGTCTCCAATCTAAGAAAACAAATATAGTATTTTTCAAATGAGAAAGAAATCTAAGCACTATAAGAAGGGTCTCTAAAGGTCGCTCAGTTGTGTCCAACTCTTTGCAACCCCATGGACTATACAGTCCATGGAATTCTCCAGGCCAGAAAACTGGTGTGGGTAACCTTTCCCTTCTCCAGGGGATCTTCCTAACCCAGGGATCAAACCTAGGTCTCCCACATTGAAGGGTATTCTTTAACAGCTGAGCCAGCTTTAATAACTGAGCCAGCTCAGTGGCTGAGCTGAGCCACTTCCCTTCCCTTGGGCTAAGGGAAGGTCAAGAATACTGGAGTGGGTAGCCTATTCCTTCTCCAGCAGATCTTCCCTGAACCAGGGTCTTCTGCATTGCAGGTGGATTCTTTACCAACTTAGCTATGAGGGAAGCCCATAAGAAGGGTATAGAGCAGCAAAAAAGAACCATTGTTCAGTTCAGTTCAATTGCTCAGTTGTGTCTGATTCTTTGTGACCTCATGGACAGCAGTATGTCAGGCCTTTCTGTCCATCACCAACTCCCGGAGTTTATTCAAACTCATGTCCATTGAGTCAGTGATGCCATCCAACCATCTCATCCTGAGTCAGTGATGCCATCCAACCATCTCATCCTGAGTCAGTGATGCCATCCAACCATCTCATCCTCAGTCATCCCTTCTCTTCCCGCCTTCAATCTTTCCCAGCATCAGGGTCTTTTCCAATGAGTCAGTTTTTCACAATCAGGTAGCCAAATTATTGTAGTTTCAGCTTCAGCTTCAGTCTTCCCAATTAATATCCAGGACTGATTTCCTTTAGGATGGACTGGTTGGATCTCCTTGCTCTCCAAGGGACTCTCAAGAGTCTTCTCCAATACCACAGAACCATTGCTAAGTGATATCAACAAAGATTGTATACTACAGAGGTTGTGTCCAGGGAACAGGTAATCTCAGAGTTATTCTTGAGTTTTTACTCAACTAAAAGACTAATGTGTATTGTTACCTGATTAATTTCATTTATTCTTTGTAATTAATCACTAGCATAGACCAAAAAAAAAAAAAATTTATGGAAATTGGCCCACATAAAAGACACAATATATATTTCTGAAAAAAGATCATTTAATTAAGTACCCTTGACTGACTTTTATTTATTGCAACTTAGTGTTATAATACTTTAATACTTCTATTTTAGTAATAAAGATTATGAAAAAATAACATTCTCTATGTGCAATTAAAGTTCGCATTTTGTTATACTTCAGTAAGACAATTTAGTCACTAACTCCTGTAATAACAATCAACACAATTCTATTTGTAGTCAAGTCAGGTTAAAAAAAAAAAAAATCCCAGTAGCCAATGATGCTTCCAGCTACACTTCAAATTTTAGGGAAACAGGGACTCCTTTGAATCCTGTTGAAGATTATGGAGTCTATCCCTATATGAAGAAAAACAAAAAAATGCCCATAATATATTGTCTACAATTCTTGATAGCATATTATAAAGCAGAGATATTACTTTGCCAACAAAGGTCCGTCTAGTCAAGGCTATGGTTTTTCCAGTGGTCATGTATGGATGTGAGAGTTGGACTGTGAAGTCATACATCTGCAGTTCATAGGGTTTTTGTAAGGATTACATGATTCGATGTAGGTAAATCGTTAGTACAGTACCTGAACCATAGCATAGGCTCAATAAATTAAGATTACCTACGATTATTGTACTCAGCAGGAAGACTGCCTTCAGCTGGAAAACTCCCCCACCATATGACTGATATGGAGGGCCTGGTTAATGGGAGGAGGGGCAAGAATGGGAGTACAATGAGGAGCAGGAAATGTCATGTACTGTTTCCTTGTCCTTAAGAGTCCTCCTTTGAGGGTTGTAGGACCTCAATCTTCATTTTTCAGAGGACCCTGTGCAAGAGTAAGGGACTTGCACAAGGTCACCTGGGGGAGTACCACAGAAGGACAAGGAACCTCCAAATCCTTGCCTGGTTTCTTCCCCAGCATACCAGATGGACTTCCAAATGAAAAGTCACTTATTTGATTTATCCTTTTAAGATGACAAAAATTATCTTGGTTGAACATTAGAGTAGGATTTTTTCAAATGGCATAGAGCCAATATTTGCAATATAATAAAAAAAGCCATCAGAATTATTATCATGACATGATAGGAGAATGCCAACTACTTGCTGTTTACTCCAGTCTCTTCAATAATAAATTCATTCATTTAAAGAAAATTTACCCATGTTCTTTTAATCATATTAATAAACTTATAATTTTTATAAACTATTATGCATCATGCCTTTTTACCTAATAGCTTTAATATATATTCCAATTACTAAAACATTGTTTTTAAATGTTTTCCT
>SJYT01029241.1:293542-342189 GCA_006410635.1 Cephalophus harveyi | reverse complement strand
TATATATATATATATATATATATATATATATATATTTACCAGGAAACAATTGATTTTTTAATATACACACACAAAATGTTTATAGATGCAGTGGATGATCCAGGCTTGACTCACAAGCAGAGGCAAAAACAGGTATAATTTCATAGTCAGCAGAGAAAACTCATTCCCTTGAAAATCCTTTCTTACTTTTTGCTTCATATTTGAAATTCCACTGTCAGAATTTCAGGCTTGATTGTCTGTTATTAATAATACTGCAACTATCTAAAACTTTCTCCAGCTTTATCACTGATGGTTAGTCATTTAAGTTATATCAGTCTTTTTTTTTTTTTTGAACATTAGAAACACCCAAAGAGATTTCATTAGGCACAGAGACTAAAAACAAAAAATGTCTGCTGTAATGAACCTCAAGCCGTTTTTTGACTCCCTGTTCTCTCCTCCTTTTCTCATTCCTGGTGATCTCATTCATTTCAAAATGGAACTGTTTACTAGCTGAGGATATCAAACTTTCTGGACTAAATTACCATTCTTAGAGGCTGGTTGCTAAGGACAACTGTGTACAAAATCTCTCCACTTGGAGAAGTCTCTGTGAGCTCTTCGGGGAGCATCAATGCTCCCTTTGTGGGTTCCATTACACATGGTCCATCTCTACCATAGCATTTGCCATGATGAATCAGTATGATCTATTTACGGCTCTATTCTCCCCACTGGATTGGGAGTGCCCTGAAGAAACTATAAACAAGAGACTATGTTTCTCATTCATTCATTCACTCACTCATTATTCAATCAACAAATGTGTGACTTGTGTTTAGATTCCAGGGAACAGACAGACCCATGCCTGGCTAGAAAGGGTGGCCAATGAATGTTTGTTGAATGAATTAATAAATAAATGTTGAAGTAAGTGAATAGATGAATGACCAAAATAAAGTAATTTATTTTAGACAAACTTCCTCACAAGTAGATTCAGGCTGGTTCTGGTTGCTGGTAATCAGAAACTGCCATCAGAGGCAAATGTATGACTGTCTCTATTCCGGAACATTGTGTAGCAGGGTTCAGGGAAAGCCAGTGTGATGAGAGTGAGATTAAGTAGTTTGATAACATCAGTTTCCAATCACCATTTCTCATGGTGGACTGAATGATGAATGCAGGCCTGTCAGGCATCTATCGAAATTCCTGGAACACCTGTCTCCTGACTTCCAGGGTAGCTTTTCTCTTCTATTTCTGAGCAGAAATGAGGAAATGCAATTCAACCTTAACTTTATCTCAGCAGCTCAAGAAACTGGTTTTATTTCTTGGAATTTCCCATTAAGAGGTTGTTTGATTGTACTTCCTCTGACCTCTTGAGTAGCTGGAACTGGGTTGGAGTGTTGTTTGACTAGATCATTATGTCCATAGATGAAATAGAAGGAAATATACCTTGGAGCTCTTTTTAAAATAAATTTTAAAGGGCAGAGCAATTGTTTTTCATCTGAAGCCAACATCATAAATGAGCTTGAGAATGAAAAAATGGCTGAAGAGTCTGGCTCAGGCTTTCTTAGAGGCAAAAATGAAGCAGAATTCTAGTTTTTCCAAAATGTCTTCCAAAAATATTCCATGGGCATCCTCGTTGATTTCAAGGATAGAAGACAATCATAGACTGCTACAGCCATAAGGAAAGTTAGTATCTAATTCAACTTTTGCAAGTAACAGATGTTGAAATTAAGTCCTAGAATTTTGAAGTGATTTGTTCAAGATCATTCAACTATGCCATTGTAGAATCTATAGCAGAACCACATTTGTAGATTCCTCTCCTATTCTTTCCCTTCCTCAGTTTTGTTTGGTTTTGTTTTGAACTCTACCACATGTACTTCAGAAAATGTGCTATGTCTGGCATATATAGATTTTGCACACTTGTTCCATATTCAATAAGATTTATTGAGCATTGTGTGTAGAATAACACCCTCAACATCATGGAGTGTTCAAAGGTGAATTAGACACTCAGTATTCATGAAGCATATACTCTCCTCTCTAATAAGGTAGCATGAAAGCTTCAGAAATAACCTGTAGTGTAGAAAAATGAAAGAAAAAGCTTCTTGGGGACCCAGAGATTGAGTGTGGTCTAGCACGCTATAATAGAATCTGACTGTGCATTGCCAGCTATTATTTTGGTAACCATCCTTACAGGCATCCAGGGAATCTCCTTTCCACGTGCTAAGCAGGATGCACATTTGTTCACCAATCTTGCATTTTCCATTTCTTAGAACTGTCATCCCATATTTCTCCAGGGATTTCTGGCTTCACTCACCCAAACCCCAATTTAAATCCCTCATGATCATTATTGCTAACTGGAAGAAGATTTCCTCATAGTAACTGGAAAAAGTTGTAGGTGCATTCAGTAAGGATTTGAGCTGTAGCGTTAGTTAATGCTTAGGTCAGAGGTTGAACATTTGCCTGAAGGTATGTTTTGTGGAACCTAATCTAATGTTGACTTAATCTAATGTTGATCATATAGTGTTTCAAATTTGAACTAGTTGCCAACACAGAAGCACTGGAAAATTATACTTACTAATTTGGGTTTCCAGACTCCACAGAAAACGAGATTCTTCCCACACTGGGTCTGACTTTGCCTGGGTGCTAAGTGGCTTCAGTTGTGTCTGATTCTTTGTGACCCTGTGGAATATAGCCAGCCAGGCCCGTGGGATTCTTCTCCAGGCCTTTGCACATGACAATAATTGCTTGGAGATTAGTAACCACCAGTTCTTTAGACAGAGCATGTACTTTCCAGCTTGGCACAGTTCCCATCACTTAATACTACTTTTGCAAAGCAAAGGCCCAGCATAAGATACTATTCACCATTTACTCCCCACCTACCTCACTAGTTTATGTCAACAACTGGCATTGTAGGTATTGAGCAATTACCTCTGCTTTAGGTAATAATAACAATACAGTTGACTAATTTAGAAGTTATTTAATTTTGTTTACATGGGTTCGGCCTTCCTTGGTAGCTGAGACAATTAAAAAAGAAAAATCTGTCTGTAGTCCAGGAGACTTGGGTTCAATCCCTGATGGAGGAGATCCCCCAGAGAAAGGAATGGCTACCCACTCCAGTATTCTTGACAGGAGTATTCCATGGACAGAGGAGCCTCATGGGCTAAAGTCCACGGGGTCACAAAGAGTCAGACATGACTGAGCAACTCACACTTTCACTTTCACATAGCTTACATTTAACTCAGTTCAGTTCAGTCTTCAGTTGTCTCCAACTCTTTGCGACCACATGAACCACAGCATGCCAGGCCTCCCTATCCTTCATCAACTGCCGGAGTCTACCCAAACCCATGTCCACTGAGTCGGCGATGCCATCCAACCATCTCATCCTCTGCCATCCCCTTCTTCTCCTGCCCTCAGTCTTTCCCAGCATCAGGGACTTTTCAAATGAGTCAGCTCTTCACATCAGTTGGCCAAAGTTGACCTTCAGCTTCAACATCAGTCCTTTCAATGGACACCCAGGACTGATCTTCTTTAGGATGGACTGGTTGGATCTCCCTGTAGTCCAAGAGACTCTCAAGATTTTCTCCAACACCACAGTTCAAAAGCATCAATTCTTCAGTGCTCAGCTTTCTTTATAGTCCAACTCTCACATCCATACACAACTATTGGAAAAACCATAACCTTGACTAGATGGACCTTTCTTGGCAAAGTAATGTCTCTGTTTTTTAATATGCTGTCTAAGTTGGTCATAACTTTCCTTCCAAACAGTAAGTGTCTTTTAATTTCATGGCTGCAATCACCATCTGCAGTGATTTTGGAGCTGCAAAAAATAAAGTCAGCCACTGTTTCCCCACCTGTTTGCCATGAAGTGATGGGATCGGATGCCATGACCTTAGTTTTCTGAATGTTGAGCTTTAAGCCAACTTCTTCAGTCTCTTCTTTCACTTTCATCCAGAGGCTCTTTAGTTCCTCTTCACTTTCTGCCATAAGCGTGGTGTCATCTGCATATCTGAGGTTACTGATATTTCTCCTGGCAATCTTAATTCCACCTTGTGCCTCCTTCAGCCCAGCGTTTTGCCTGATGTATTCTGCATATAAGTTAAATAAGCAAGGTTCCATGTCCAGTTCTAACTGTTGCTTCCTGACCTGAATACAGATTTCTCAAAAATTAGGTCAGTTGTTCTGGTATCCCCATCTCCTTCAGAATTTTCCAAAGTTTATTGTGATCCACACAGTCAAAGGTTTTGGCATAGTCAATGAAGCAGAAATAGAGGTTTTTCTGAAATTCTCTTGCTTTTTCAATGATCCGGTAGATTTTGGCAATTTGATCTCTGATTCCTCTGCCTTTTCTAAAACCAGCTTGAACATCTGGAACTTCACAGTTCATGTATTGCTGAAGCCTGGCTTGGAGAATTTTGAGCATTACTTTACTAGCATGTGAGATGAGTGAAATTGTGTGGTAGTTTGAGCATTCTTTGGCATTGCCTTTCTTTGGGATTGGAATGAAAACTGACCTTTTCCAGTCCTGTGGCCACTGTTGAGTTTTCCAAATTTGTTGGCATATTGAGTGCAGCACTTTCACAGCACCATCTTTCAGGATTTGAAATAGCTCAACTGGAATTCCATCACCTCCACTAGCTTTGTTCATAGTGATGCTTCCTAAGGCCCACTTGACTTCACATTCCAGGATGTCTGGCTCTAGGTGAGTGATCACACCGACGTGGTTATCTGGGTCATGAAAATCTTTTTTGTACAGTTCTTCTGTGTATTCTTGCCACCTCTTCTTAATATCGTCTGCTTCTATTAGGTCTGTACCATTTTTGTCTTTTATTGAGCCCATTTTGCATGAAATGTTCCCTTGGTATCTCTAATTTTCTTGAAGAGATCTCTAGTCTTTCCCATTCTATTGTTTTTCTCTATTTCTTTGCATTGATTGCTGAGGAAGGTTTTTTTTATCTCTCCTTGCTATTCTTTGGAACTCTGCATTCAAATGGGTATATCGTTCCTTTTCTCCTTTGCTTTTTACTTCTCTTCTTTTCACAGCTATTTGTAAGGCCTCCTCAGACAGACATTTTGCTTTTTAGCATTTCTTCTCTATGGGGATTGGTCTTGATCCCTGTCTCTTGTACAATATCATGAACCTCTGTCCATAGTTCATCAGACACCCTGTCTATCAGATCTAGTCCCTTAAATTTATTTCTCACTTCCACTGTAGAGTCATAAGGGATTTAATTTAGGTCATACCTGAATGGTCTAGTGGTTTTCCCTACTTTCTTCAACTTAAGTCTGAATTAGGCAATAAGGAGTTCATGATCTGAGCCACAGTCAGCTCCTGGTCTTGTTTTTTTATGATGTATAGAGATTCTCTATCTTTGGCTGCAAAGAATATAATCAATCTGATTTCAGTGTTGACCATCTGATGATGTCCGTGTATAAAGTATTCTCTTGTGTTGTTGGAAAAGGGTGCTTGCTATGACCAGTGCGTTCTGTTGGCAGAGCTCTACTAGTCTTTGCCCTGCTTCATTCCATATTCCAAGGCCAAATTTGCCTGTTACTCCAGGTGTTTCTTGACTTCCTACTTTTGCATTCCAGTCCCCTATAATGAAAAGGATATCTTTTGGAGCTGTTAGTTCTAGAAGGTCTTGTAGGTCTTCAGAGAACCATCCAACAGTATGTAATATTTACAAATTGCTTTCTCATAAGTTATGTTTACGAATTATAGGAGATAATTACAATTATACTCAATTTTCGGCTGAAGACGTTAAATCTTGGATAAGTAAAATAATTTTCCTAAGGATATGCAGACATCCTCAAATTACTGAGACCAAAGTTTCTTTATATCACATCTCCACTTGAAAATTATGGTGATAGATGCTAAAACTCTAAGGGTAAGAAATAAGTACACATATGTCTTTTCTTTCCTATACTACAATTCTTCTGTTGAACCAAACTTATATTAATAAGCAATAACAGTCATTTCAACTATATCAAAATATAAATGTTAGTCTTTAACTGAGAATAAAGTGAGTATCCTAATAGATAACACTTATTATTGCAACTATTAGAATTTTAACTTAAAATGCATCCAATGCATCACACAGCTCTTGGACTTCCCTAGTGGCTCATACAGTAAAGAATCTACCTGCAATATAAGAGACTTGGGTTCAATCCCTAGCTCAGGCAGATTCCCAGGAGAAAGGAATGGCTACCCATTCCAGTATTCTTGCCTAGAGAATTCAATGGACAGAGAAGCCTGGCAGGCTACAGTCCATGGGGTCACAAAGATTCAGACACAAATGACTAACAGTTTATTTCATTATAAACTTTGTGTGTAATATGGTTTACCCTTTTTTAAAAAACAGATTATAAAACTAAAATGCAAAGAAATAAATGGCCTATACATGGTCGTATAAACACTATTGCCAAAACTGGTATGATAACTCAAGTCTCCCAATCCTAAAAAGATTCTTCTTGCTCTTCATTGTGTTATATCTATTCTTTAAGAAGGATATAAGACATAGCAAATAAATTAAAGATGATTTTTACCTGCCCTTTAAGAGCTAAAACCTCCTCTAAAGGGCTAAAAAGTAAAATCCATTTAAAAAGCCAACACAGAACTGTATTTAGTTCTACCATAGTATACAAAAGATGTATTATATATTATGATATAGATGATAT
The DNA here is from genome assembly GCA_006410635.1 of Cephalophus harveyi. Classification (NCBI taxonomy): domain Eukaryota; kingdom Metazoa; phylum Chordata; class Mammalia; order Artiodactyla; family Bovidae; genus Cephalophus; species Cephalophus harveyi. The sequence continues at coordinate 335,547 of SJYT01029241.1, read as the reverse complement.
GAGAAAAAGTTCTACCTAAAATTCATAAAGTTTTCATCTTTTTTTTTTCCTTTGAAACTTTTGGAAAACCAACACAGAAGTTACCAAAATACCAGCTGTGGCAAAGGGAGCTGGAACCAGGATCAGAAAGAACAGGGTTATGAACTCTAAATCACCTATAAGGGGAGAAAGGAAATAATTTCACCTGAAAAAGAACATGTAACCTATCAGATGGAATATAACCACATGGATATAGGTAACTGTTTTGTCTCAACATCAGGAGGCACAACATGAGTTCAGTCATAGTTTCAACTTTAAGAGAAAGATCTCTCACTAATGGTTGCAGGACTTAACATAAAACATAACTGAGCTAATGAATGTGTTCATCCTATTTATACATTTTTTTACTCCAGTATATTGGAATTTCAGGTTAGGGGAGACTCACTGAAGTATGAGGGATGGGGGTAGAATGGTGTGTAGAATGTAGAAAGGTGGAATGGCCATCGGTTCAATAGTAGGGTAGCAGAGTCCACGAGCTTTAGATAGTTCATGAGGACAATGAATAATGCTATCCAAGACTCCAGTGAAGGGCTTTCTCAAGAATATAGTGGTTTATTAGGGCTTTATCCAAGTAGTCAGGGATTTATTTTCAAACTCTCTGGTAGGATACAAAAGTGCTAATTAGAGAGACCAACACAGAGGATAAGAAATGCAACCGTGTCAACACAAATGAAGGTCACTGCTGTGGAGGTGGAGGAAGCTTGGGAGTCAATGGACAAAACCCTCTCAGGATTTGTTAATCATATTCCAGATTTTCATGTTCTAACCTTGAGATTTGGATCATATTCTACAAGCTGATGGACATAGACAGGTAATGTGCCTCCAGCTATAGCCATCATCACCTCACAACCTGAGCTAGTCTGGATGGGACACCAATCATTGTCACTGGGGGACTCTGAGGACATCAGATCTGGAAATTAAGAATGTTAATAACATATTTGTTTCTATGCATTAGAAAAAATAAACATTCTGAAACCAGTGGAATTATTATTCGTACATACTACAATAAATCCAAATATAGTGAAAGTCTAGATTAAGCATTAGTGCACGTTTCTCTTTTAACAAAAGTTATACATGTGATTAATTTATTTTTTCATTTGTATGAAGCATCTGCCACTGACATTACATTCCTATTTCTCAAAGCATTAGCAAATTACACAGGAACACTAAGCATTTCAACTACCATTCTTCATCTTTCAAAAACAGCTCTCTATATTGTTTTATAAGAAAGAATCTCTAAAAAGCAAATTTATATTTTGCATTATAATTTGAAACATTAAGGATAAAAACATAGAATGAAAGTACACACACTTATATTTTGAATGAGAACTCTGCTCTTCAGAAACAAAAACTCCCAGTTGCTCTTCTGCAGTTTTCATGCACTTGATTCTGCATGGTTAGCAATGCAGTAGCCACTGTTTGGTGTAAGTCTGAAATATATGGGAAGGACATTTTATTTTAGCTATGCTCTGAGATTCTTCTGTTCCCACAAGGCCCTGAAAGAGAAACACATCTCAATCATCTGCAAAAGATTATCTACTTTAAATTGATCCATGAGAAATATTTCAGAGACAGGGAAAGGCTAATTTGCTTTGGATATAGTAATAAAAGCAACAACAATGCTTGATACCCATGTAGACTTTATAATTCACTTTCTCATTTCATTGCCACAGAATCCCTGTGACGTCAGTAGGGTGAGTATGATTATCTCCACTTTATAGCTGCATTAACTGAGACACAAAGAGGTAACAACATGCCCAAGATTGCACTGCTACTGCACTTGGAAAGATAAGACTAGAATCAAGATTTCAGAACCTTGTGTGTCTCTGTGTGTGTGTGTATGTGTATATTTGTGTGTGTCTTTATTCTATACATTTTACTCATTTTATCCCAACAGAAAATGAGAGGAAATAATTTTTTGTTTCAGTTGCCCCAAGAAAGGCTTCTGATACAAAATTCTTTCTTTTACCCTCTAAAAATGAGTAAGCTTATTAGAAGGAAAGAGAAAACTAAAGACAGCTGCTTTGCATAGGGTGAAGCATGTTGTGGGAAAGAGGGAAACAGAGGAGGTGGAGAAAATGGGAGAGAGAATGGGGCCAGGAGGAAGACATTGAACAGCTACAGAAGAATTCAGGGAACCCTGATGAAGCACATAGTTGGATTCTTTTCCCCTTCCAAGTGAAACCTTCACAGTGCAACTTTGCCTTCTTGGATGGAATTCCCTGAACATCAATTCAATCTGCTTCAACATGTATTTCTTGCACATGAACCATGTGTTCAGTCATGAACATGGCACCATGGGGAACATAAACTAAGTACATATTACACAGTCCCCACAGTATAAAGGAGCATGCAGACTTGAGGAGAGGAGGGAAGATGGTGGCAGTATATATGAAGCCACTGGAGAAAGATCGAAATACAATATAAAACAAAGTGTTCACTGGAAGCACCTAAATGTCTGAAACAAATAGGACATACTAGGAAATCAGATAAAGAAAAAAATTGGTAGTCACGAAGCTTTGAGTTAAAACTTTGTAGAGAAAATGGAGCTGAAAATGAGCAAGAAATTACTGAATCATGTGTTAGAATGGGCAAGTTATACTGATTATACAGTTTTGGATAGCCTGGCATCTAGGTTCAAATTGAACAGTTCCAAATATAGTAATTCTCACTACTAAGAGAGACATCCAACTATGTCTTAAGATTTTCTCATAAACTTGCTCTAGAAAAGTACTTCCTTGTTTTCAGTTATATCTTATTTCCTTCTCCCTCTCATTCTTCAGCTCTGCCTGCGTGCTCTGTCTCAGGAAACACATAGACTGATCCTAGCTCGTCCTCCACAGAACAAACCTCGAGGTGTTTGAAGACAGCCTGCACATCTCCTAAAATCTTCTCCTTCCAGTTTGAATATCCCGTTATTCTGCCAGTTGTCAATCCAAGATCATTGCAGTAGGTTGAAGAAAATGAGTGTGGACACATGAAACCTTTCTTTTGTCAGCTAAAGCCATTTCCTTGGAATGTAGGTCTATAAGAATGCAAGTATTTGTTAGGAATATTATGAAAGTTCGGGTAGGTGAAAAAAATGATTCTCATTTTTAGTTTGCTGCCTTCATAAGGCTAAGTAGGTTTTCATTTTTGTCCCTGTATTTTTTGTGATTCTTTCATTCACTTTTGATAAGTTAACCAGAGTTTAAAAGCATCAGCATATAACTTGTGTGCAATAGTTAAGTCAAAATCTGAAATATATCCTTCTATAAAGAAGAGCAGATACATTTTTTTTAACACTGAATCTGTACTCCTTTAGACACCAACCTTTAACTTTTTGATGCACAGAATGATAAGTAATACTGATACATACAGACACAACTTGTCCGGGGTCACTGCACACAGAGTGAAGCTGATGTCAGAATGAAAAACATAGAATTTGATAACTAAAAATAGTCTTAATATATGATCTGGTCCAACATTTCTCCTTGAATTCTACAGAGAAAATGAATATATCCAGTGTTTTATCACAGAGACTGTTGAGAATATGCTTCATGTGGGTTTATCAATCCCTGTCAATTTCCTAAAGTCAGCTTCAGTTTTCCGACTGCAGTGATCAGAGCATTTTGTTCTAGAAAGCCCCCTAGAGATCCATTCAGAAGCCTGTGATATGTTGGCCATGAAACCATTATATGTGCCTGTTTAGAAGCAGGACTTGGGATAGTGGTTTTCAAATTGCTTTTAGAAACCCGTTATGTAGTCACTGACAGACCTGTGTCAAAAGGATGGGAAACTGAGAGCTGGACAAACTCTCACGTTGTGAAAAAAAAGTTGCTGAGTCAAAATATCAGAGTGATTGGACCCCTGACTATTTTGTCCTCACTAAACAAACATCATTTATGTGCTATTGTGAGATATTGCAGTTTGCAGATGGTAGACCAGGGAATTTCTCAGCCTCCATAACTATACACACTCATGTTGCTGATTAGGCTTTGTTGGTGGCTCAGATGGTAAAGGATCTGCCTGCAATGCAGGAGACTCAGTTTCTATCCATGGGTCAGAAAGATCCCCTGGAGAAGGGAATGGCAACCCACACCAGCATTTGACTGGGGAATTCCATGGACAGAGGAGCCTGGCCAGCTACAGTCAATAGAGTAGGCAAAGAGTTGTACAAGACTGAATGACTAACACTGGCCAGTTGTATAGTGATCCCTCCCATCAGGAAGCTTCCACAAGCCTCTTACCTTATCCATCAGAGGGCAGACAAAATGAAAAACAAAATCATAGAAAACTAATCAAACTGATCACATGGACCACAGCCTTGTCTCAATGAAAACTATGAGCCATGCTGTCTGGGGCCACTGAAGACAGATGGATTATGGTAGAGAACTGTAACAAAAAGTGGTCTACTGAAGAAGGGAATGGCAAACCACTTCAGTATTCTTGGCTTGAGAATCTCATGAATAGTATGAAAAGGCAAAAAGATAGGACACTGAGAGATGAATTCCCCAGGTTGATAAGTGTCCCGCATGCTACTGGAGAAGAGTGGAGAAATGGCTCCAGACAGATGAACAGGCTGGGCCAAAGTGAAAATAGTGCCCAGTTGTGGATATGACTCATGATGAAAGCAAAGTCCAATGCTATAAAGAACAATATTGCTTAGGAACCTGGAATGTTAGGTCCATGTTCAGGGTAAACTGGAAGTGGTCAAACAGGAGATGGCAAGAGTGAACACTGACATTTTAGGAATCAATGAACCAAATGAACAGGAATGGATGAATTTAATTCAGGTAACCATTATATCTAATCCAATGGGCAAGGATCTTTTAGAAGAAATGAAGTAGCCCTAATAATCAACAAAAGATTGCTAAATGCAGTACTTGAGTGCAACCTCAAAAATGACAGAATGATCTCTGTTTGTTTTCAAGGCAAAGCATTCACTATCACAGCAATCCAAGTCTATGCCCCAACCACTAATGTGGAAGAAGCCAAAGTTGAATGGTTTTGTGAAGACCTACAAGACCTTCTAGAATTAATACCAAAAAAAAAAAAAAATGTTCTTTTCATCAAAGGGGACTGGAATGCAAAAGTAGGAAGTCAAAAGTCACCTGGGATAACAGACAAGTTTAGCCTTGGAGTACAAAATGAAACAGGGTAAAGGCTAGCAGAGTTTTGCCAAGAGACACACTGGTCATAGCAAACACTCCAAACACTCTCCAACAACACAAGAGATGCCTTTATACATAGGCATCACCACATGGTCAATACTGAAATCAGACTGATTATATTCTTTGCAGCTGAAGATGGAAAAACTCTATACAGTCAGCAAAAGCAAGTCCAGGAACTGACTGTGGCTCAGATCCTGAACTCCTTATTGCAAAATTCAGACTCAAATAGAAGTAGGGAAAACCACTAAAGAGTTCAGGTATGACCTAAATTAAATCCTTACAATTATACAGTGAAAGTGACAAACAGATTTAAGGGATTAGATCTGATAGACTGAGTGACTGAAGAACCAAAGATGGAGATTCACATCATTGTATGGGAAGCATTGATCAAAACCATTCCCAAGAAAAAGAAATGTAAAAAGGCAAAATAGTTGTTTGAGGATTCCTTACAAATACTTGAGAAACAAAAAGTTAAGGAGAAAAGGAAAGCTATATCAATCTGAATGCAAAGTTCCAAAGAATAGCAAAGAGAGATAAGAATGCCTTCCTCAGTGCAAAGAAATAGAGGAAAATAACAGAATGGGAAAGACTAGAGATCTCTTCAAGAAAATTAGAGATATGAATTGAACATTTCATGCAAAGAATGCACAATAAAGGACAGAAATGGCATGGACCTAACAGAGCAAAAGATATTAAGAAGAGGTGGCAAGAATACACAGAAGAACTGTACAAAAAAGATCTTCATGACCCAGATAACCACTATGATGTGATCACCAAACTAGAGCCAGAAATCCTGGAGTGTGAAGTCAAGTGGGCCTTCAGTTCAGATCAGTTCAGTTCAGTCACTCAATCGTGTCTGATTCTTTGCAATCCCATGAATCACAACACACCAGGCCTCCTTGTTCATCACCAACTCCCGAAGTTTACCCAGACTCATGTCCATTGAGTCGGTGATGCCATCCAGCCATCTCATCCTCTGTCGGCCCCTTCTCTTCCTGCCCCCAATCCTTCCCAGCATCAGAGTCTTTCCCAATGAGTCAACTCTTCACATGAGGTGGCCAAAGTATTAGAGTTTCAGCTTCAGCATCAGTCCTTCCAATGAACACCCAGGACTGATCTCCTTTAGGATGGACTGGCTGGATCTCCTTGCAGTCCAAGGGACTCTCAAGAGTCTTCTCGAACACTGCAGTTCAAAAGCATCAGTTATTCGGCATTCAGCTATCTTCACAGTCCAACTCTCACATCCATACATGACCACTGGAAAAACCATAGCCTTGACTAAATGAACCTTTGTTGGCAAAGTAATGTCTCTGCTTTTTAATATTCTATCCAGGTTGGTCATAACTTTCCTTCCAAGGAGTAAACGTCTTTTAACTTAGGAAGCATCATTATGACCAAAGCTAGTAGAGATGATGGAATTCAGATGAGCTACTTTAAATCCTAAAAGATGATGCTGTGAAAGTGCTGCACTCAATATGCCAGCAAATTTGGAAAACTCAGCAATGGCCACAGGACTGGGAAATGTCAGTTTTCATTCCAACTCTAGAGAAGTAATGCCAAAAATTTTTCAAACTACCACACGATTGCACTCATCCCACATGCTAGTAAAGTAATGCTCAAAATTCTCCAAGACAGGCTTCAGCAGTATGTGAATTGAGAACTTCCAGATGCTCAAGAAGGGTTTAGAAAAGCCAGAGGAACTAGAGATCAAATAGTTAACATCCATTGGATCATAAGAAGCAAGAAAATTTTAGAGGAACATCTCCTTCTACTTCATCGACTATGCTAAAGTATTTGACTCTGTGGATCACAAAAAAAACTGTGGAAAATTCTTCAAGACTCTTCATACCAAAATTCTTCATACCAGACTACCTTACCTACCTCCTGAGAAATCTGTATCTGGGTTAAGAAGCAACAGTTAGAACCTAACATGAACCAACAGACTGGTTCCAAATTGGGGATGGAGTACACCAAGATTGTATATTGTCACCCTGCTTATTTAACTTATATGCAGAGTGCATGATGTGAAATCTGGGGCCCAATAAAGTACAGCTGTAATCAAAATTGCCAGGAGAAATATCAATAACCTCAGATAGGCATATGGCACCACCCTTATGTCCAAAAGTAAAGAGTAACTAAAGAGCCTCTTGATGAAATTAAAAGAGGAGAGTGAAAAACTTAACTTAAACTCAACATTCAAAAACTAAGATCATGGCTTTCAGTACCATCCCTTCATGGCAAATAGATGGGAAAATAATGAAAACAGTGACAGACTTTATTTTCTTGGTTTCCAAACACTGCAGATGGTGACTGCAGACATGAAATTAAAAGACACTTACTCCCTGGATGAAAAGCTATGACCAACCTAGACAGCATATTAAAAAGCAGAGACATTATTTTGCCAGCAAAGATCCATTTAGTCAAAGCTATGATTTTTCCATTAGTCATGTATGGACATGAGAGTTAGACCATAAAGATCTGAGCACTGAAGAATTTATGCTTTTGAACTGTTGTGTTGGAGAAGATTCTTGACAGTCCCTTGGAATTTAGTGAGATCAAACTAGTCCATCTTAAAAGAAATCAATCCTGAATATTCATTGGAAGGACTGATGCTGAAGCTGAAACTCCAATACTTTGGCCACCTCATACGAAAAGCTGACTCATTAGTAAAGACCCTGATGCTGGGAAAGACTGAAGGCAGGAAGAGAAGAATATGACAGAGGATGAGATGGCTGGATGGCATCACTGACTCGATGGACATGAGTTTGAGAAAATTCTGGGAGCTAGTGATAGACAGGAAGCTTAGCATGCTGTATTCCACGGGGTCACAAAGAGTCAGACACTACTGAGTGACTGAACTGACTGAATTGTGAGATATTACAGAGTATGCATTATCAGCTAAGAAATACTTCAAAGACAAATTGAAACAGAATCCAAGTTTTTGATCTAGTGTTCCATCCATAAAAAATATAGAGAATGGATAAACTACATTTTTTAATAACATTAAAAATAGACAAATCCAGAATCTTGAACATTCTGACCGTATGTCTTCAATAAGTTGATCAGCAAGCTAATAACAGGAAAAAACTTTAAAAATAGAATGAACACTAGATAGTTCTGGATTAAGAGAAACTTAATAGGTATTTACAGATAGAATAACCTAATAAGTAGGTCTTGTATATATCATGATTGAACAAGTCAACTATAAAAAAGTCATTTCTCAGGGATTTCCCTTGCAGTCTAGTGCCTTCTATTGCAGAGGGTATAAGTTCGACCCCTGGTCAGGGAGGTAAGATCCTACATGACACAAGGCCAAAAACATAAAACAGAAGCAGTATTATAACACATTCAATGAAGACTTTAAAAATGGTCCACGTCAAAAAAATCTTTAAAAGTATCATTTTTAGATAAATAGAGCACTGAAATGTGAACCGAGAATTAGATGGCATTTAGATGGCAATTATTGTTAATTTTGTTATGTTTAATAATGGCATTTTGATTATGTAAGACAGTATTACCTTTGAAATGCAAACTAAAGCATTTGGAGGAAAAATAAAGTCTAGTATTTGATTCAAATTGCTACAGCAAAAAAATAAAGAAATTAAGGTGAGAATATGGAAAGTCCAAATGAAACAAATAAAAATGATAAGGGTTATTGACACTGGGTGATTCCAGTTCCTGTTTTTTTGGGAAGCATGGATATTTTTATAAAAAAAGCTTATTAAAAACTCAGAATAGCAAAGAGGACTGAAAGTTTCATATTTTAGATCAGTGACACTGAGCACAGGGATTGAGTAGAGATATTAAAAACATTCTGAGGACACTTCAAGGGACCAGTGATGACCACCCTTTTGGTTTGTGAGGCATAGTGAGAACTTGTTCTTGATTATAAATTGAGCAATTTGAAAAATCCGTTTGTTAGAAAGCATGTTTATTTTTCCTGAGAGATGGAATTCCAATAGTGATTATAGACATAATTTTAATCCTATTTCTACTTCTAGCCTGGCCTATCTTAATCTTAATCTCTGCTAATAATAACATGTTATAATTTTATTTCACCAGTGTGGGGATGAGAGTTTAAAACAGGAACAAAGCTAAATGAGCAGTAGATCAACAGGAAATGAGAATGTGTGTGTGTTTAGTCACTCAGTCATGTCCAATCTTTTGCAACCTCACAGACTGTAGCCCACCAGGCTCCTCTTGTCCATGAGGATTCTCCTGGCAAGAATTTTGGAACGGGTAGCCATGCCCTTCTCCAGGGGATCCTCCCAACCCAGGGATCAAATCCAGGTTCCCTCATTGCAAATGCTTTACTGTCTGAGCCACCAAGGAAGCCTGGAAATGTGAATATTATTCTAAAATTATCTATTGTTTGTGGACTCATTTTGTCCATCAGGAGGCCTCCAAGCAATGTCAGATATGAGAGGAAAAATTGCATAAATGAGGATGAATATAGGGACATCTTATTGGCTATAGTACATTGATTCTGCTTACCCAGTTCCTGATCCACTGGTGCTGATTTCAACACATTTTTTTTTTTTTCATCTCCTGATGATCATATCTCACAGGCATAGCCAATCCTATTCAATTCTCTTTTTTTCTGGCTATCCATTGGGCTAAGGGCTGTTGGAAAAATGGTCTTTCAGGCAGGAGACACAAATTACTTCTCTTTCCTTGTCAATGGTTTGAGATACCTGTCTACTTTATGGTCAGGCAGAAATTATCTGCTAGGTGCCAGTGTTCATAGAGACCTCCCTTTGTTTCATCTAAGAGATCAATTCTATGATCTTTATTTCCTTGAGCAGAAATGTCAAGAATGGCTAATGCTGACATTGAAGTCCATCCAACACAGTCACTGAATCACTTCCTGCTTTCTTGGTCATGCTATTTAAGCTGAAATCTTGACTACCTACATCAGCTGACAAGTCTTAATATTTGACTATTGTAAAGACAAGGGGGAAGCTTTCTTCCTTCAATCATTTATTTACTAAAAACTCTTAAGCACCAGGCAAAGTGCTAGGTGCTGGGGTCATGACTGGAAATGAAAAGTGTGGTTCATACTACTACAGAATGAAAAATTTAGGAAAGGAGACAGAATTAAAAACAAAAACAAAGTTTTGGACACTTGATGTTGAAGAAGAAGGGGGGAAGGATTTTCTTGGAAAAAATCATTTCAAGTTGAGATGGAGGAGGAGAAGACGTAGTTAGATGAAGAAGAGGAAAGAATGGAGGAGTTATTTATTGACATGAGAAGAACCTTAAATAAAGAAAAAGGTATAGATTTGCTCCCTAGAAGAATATCAGTCATATCCCATATGTTATGAAATTTCTGGGTCAAAATAGCTACTTAAAGAGTTATGTTACTATTTTTAATATAATATGTATATCAAATATAAAATATGAAAATACCCAGACTCTTTAACCTGAGCGGAATTAGTTTGATCTGCCTGAATTTTTTTTTATAGAGTTTATAGGGTGACAATGACATACCATAACATCTTACTATTTATTTCTTGTAGTTTTTATTATCTATGCCACTCACTATGTACTTGATACATGTTACATACCAACTCAGTGGAGACTTTAGGATGACATTCTGCTCACCTATGTGGAATATATATATACACACACATACATGTGTGTGTTTTAAATTACTAACAATGTCTTAAGCTACATCAGTTAGAATTAAAGTTAGTGTGCAAAAATTAGAACATCTAAATAATAGTGACATAAATGATACAGAACCTATTTTTATCTACATGAAAGAGTTCTACAGATAAATAATCCAGGGTTGGGATGACAGCTTCAAAGTAATCAAGGACAAGTATCCTTCCAACAATTGATGTCAGCATCCTTACCATGACCTTGATCCTCAAAGCCAGCACAAGCCCAGGATGCCTGCTACAGTGCTAGCCACCTTTTGGTCAGCAGAAAAGAGGAGGGCAAAAGGCTATACTTGTTGGTTGAGTCAGCTGAGTTAGCCCCTTTTAGAGATTCCTCAGACAGTCTACCAAATGATCCCATACATTTTCCTAGCTATTGCTTTCTGTGTAGGAAAAATAGGCAAGGATGATTATTTATTCTTTCAGTTAATCTGGCTGTCCTTAGTAATTAGGAATTCTGTTACTCCAAAGAAAAGGGGGAGCATTTTTCTATGGGAAAACGGGCAATCTCTCTTACAGAAGCTATCATCTTGTTGGGTATTCACCATGTGCTAAGCTTTGTCCTGGACACTTTAATTATGTTATTTTTATTTGATTTGACAACAGTTTTATAAGGTAACTATCATCACCCCCGTTTGCAGATATTAAGGAGCTGAAACTCTTAGTCAATGTGCAGATGATGCCTCGAGGAGTTAAATGGTACTATCTGATAGACAGAGTGCCTGATGAACTATGGATGTAGGTCTGTGACATTGTATAGGAGACAGGGATCAAGACCATCCCCATGGAAAAGAAATGCAAAAAAGCAAAATGGCTGTCTGAGGAGGCCTTACAAACAGCTGTGAAAAGAAGAGAAGCAAAAAGCAAAGGAGAAAAGGAAAGATATAAATATCTGAATGCAAAATTCCAAAGAATAGCAAGGAGAGATAAGAAAGCCTTCCTCAACGATTGATGCAAGGAAGTAGAGGAAAACAACAGAATGGGAAAGACTAGAGTTCTCTTCAAGAAAATTAGAGATACTAAGGGAACATTTCATGCAAAGATGGGCTCAATAAAGGACAGAAATGGTACAGACCTAACAGAAGCAGAAGATATTAAGAAGAGGTGGCAAGAATACACAGGAGAACTGTACAAAAAAGAGCTTCACAACCCAGATAATCACGATGGTGGGATCACTCACCTGGAGCCAGACATCCTGGAATGTGAAGTCAAGTGGGCCTTAGGAAGCATCAGTACGAACAAAGCTAGTGGAGGTGATGGAATTCCAGTTGAGCTGTTTCAAATCCTGAAAGATGATGCTGTGAAAGTGCTGCACTCAATATGCCAGCAAATTTGGAAAACTCAGCTGGAGGGATTGGGAGCAGGAGGAGAAGGGGACGGCAGAGGATGAGATGGCTGGATGGCATCACCGACTCGATGGACATGAGTTTGAATGAACTCCAGGAGTTGGTGATGGACAGGGAGGCCTGGCGTGCTGCGATTCATGGGGTCGCAAAGAGTCGGACACAACTGAGCCACTGAACTGAACTAAACTGAACTGATAGGCAGATACTGCTGGAGTTTTTCACACACGCAAAAATGATTCTTGATATTTTCTTACGCATTTATGTTCAAGCCCTCTATAATCTACAAAATTCAAAGTTCCTGAGTAAAAAAGACCCTTTTGGCTCATCTCTCTTTCCCTGCCTTATAAAGACTGCACCTTGCTTGTCGGACATGCTCATGAAAATTCGCTGTGTGTCTGTTTAGAGCCAGGACAGAGTGCGATGTATGGTCCTCAGATCAGCCCTCTATACGCTACAGGAGTCTCCACTGGCCTTCTTACCCCGCAGGGTGAACCTCCCCAGGCAGGGCCCATCTGCAAAGGAGATTGAAGACAGAACCAAAAAAATCTCTGCTTATTCATTTCCCACCAGAGGACTGGATATACCCAGCTGCTTCCTCTATCCAAACAGAGACAACTGGAAAGAACAAAATGTAGTCCCTCTTGTTTCTACAACACCAGAGGGCACAAACGGGAAGTATGAAAGGTAAGGAATAAAATAGAACCTGATTTATAGGCAAAGTTTTAAATCATGCTTATCTCATTGCCAATGTTTACAAATCCAACAGTCCTAGAGAGAAATAAACACTAACAATGCAAAATAGATTCATTTGCAAATGACTCATACTCTGTATTTTCTCACTAAAGAGACAGTCATAGATCTAGGACAGTTTGAGTCTTTTTACTAAAATGCTTGAACCACTTCAGCTATGAATAATCAGAGGCTAAAAATATTTATTCAGGATATTATTTGTTCAGTGCTTGAATATTACCATGTAGAGAAAAAAATCTATAAATGCAAAGACATACAGGTGATTTCTGTTATCAAACATTTCTCCCAATCATATGAACAAAAATATTGGATCATGCATCAGAAAGAGAAACAAAATCAGAGAACTCTGACAATGCAAAAGTTATAAATATCTTCAATCTGCATGCAATATTTCTTATGGAGTTCTTAGAGAATAAATAGTTCATAGATAAGATCATTCATAGGTATAAAATTAGCAAATTTCTTTATCCTATACTCCTTTCTTCTGTGTTTCATTCCATCCCTACCTCTTTCTTGCGGCATATCTCACACTAGCTGTATAAGGGGAAAATTTTTATTATTATCTACCTCCTAGGATGATTGTCAATTCTTAAAATGAGATATACCATATTAAAGTGTTCAGTATAAATAACATTACTTTTTAAGAAATAAGTGATTTATTTAAAAAATTTAAACACATTACCTTAAATGAAAGTTAATAATTTGTTGAATTCACTAAAGCTGTTCTTTTCAAACTATATCTTCTTGGGCCCCAAATATTCTGAGAATATAACACAAAAGCAGCCTGGGGAAGGTGGAGCTGAGGAATCGGGATGTTATACATAGGCTTGGCTTTAAAATGCCATTTAGAAACAAAAAAAACAAACTACACTGAACAAATTTGTTTTATTAATGTAGCCCTTTATCTGCTTCAGTCACCTTAGACTCTCTGGTACCTAGAACAGTGCTTATAACATTGTAGGGACTCAGGGCACATATGTGGAATGAAAGATGAAAAGCAGCCCAAAGTGAAATCTTTGGACACAGTGCAGAACTCTATAATTTCTTCTAATGTGAAAAAAAAAATTTTTTTAACTGAAAATTTAAAATCCTAATCAGTCCATGTTTCTACATTTTCACATCTCTGAGAATAAATGAGCCATATTTTTTTTTCCAATTCCTTGAACAAATATGTAATGACTTATTGTAATATTCCACTGCTAGAGATCATCCACGGAGAAGGCAATGGCAACCCACTCCAGTACTCTTGCCTCGAAAATCCCATGGGTGGAGGAGCCTGGTAGGCTGCAGTCCATGGGGTCGCGAACAGTCAGACAAGACTGAGTGACTTCACTTTCACTTTTCACTTTCATGCATTGGAGAAGGAAATGGCAACCCACTCCAATGTTCTTGCCTGGAGAATCCCAGGGACGGGGGAGCCTGGTGGGCTGCCATCTATGGGGTCGCACAGAGTCGGACACGGCTAAAGCGACTTAGCAGCAGCAGCAGCAGAGATCATCCAATCTCTGATTTCAAATTTCTCATAGTAAACAAGAAAAAAAAAATACCATTATAAATATAAGGAGACACATACTATAATTAAAGAACAATGTACTTTAATTATAGTTAACAAAGTGGAAGATATTCAATTAGTCTAAAGGTGCTCAGAAAAGGCTTCCGAAAAGAGATAACTCTTAATCTGGGTTGTAAAGCATAAAGAGGATTTCACCATTCATGACATCCTCAAGGCAAATTATTTAATCCTTCATAAAAATAAATCTGTGGCATAGTGAAGTGCTTTATAATAAGGTATGTCATATGATAACAATGGGAAGTTCAATTCCCAGATAACGGGAAGTACAATTTAGGCAATAGTGCCAAACTCATGGAACTTTGGGATTATACCTTCATTTTATGGTGGTGTTTAAGCCTTTCTGGTGAAGTATGATTGTTAGACTGTTAGAAAGCAGTAGGCTAATTGCAATAATAATCATGATCTGGTTAGACATGATTTCTGTAAAGCAATCAATGATTGCTGAACCCTGTGGAAGCTGGAGATGAACAAAGATCCATTAAATCATTTTAGTTGTTTCCCCTGGAGGCCAAATTGAGATCAGATTGGCTAATGGTATTTGCCTTTGTTGTAGACTTAGTCAGGAAACCTCAGGGAGAGAGGAAAGAAAGTGGCCAAGACAGCTGCTACCTGATTCTTCAGAGTTTCAAGAATAAACTTCATACAATCCTGATTAGCAGAATTCTACCTCCCTGTTGGCTATGAAGCAATCATTTCCTTTCCAATCTGCCATTGTTTCACCCTCCTTCCAACAAATTGCCTTAGCATTTGAACTTAAGATACCTGATTGTTTTATTGGAGATGCCTGACTGTGAAAAAGAGGGAAGAAATTTAAGAAAACCCTAGAGAATAAAGGGCCTGAAAGAAAAAGCAGAAAATTAAAGAGATTGGGAAAAAATATGGATTCAGACTCCACCCTATTCTCACGGTAGGGGGTTTAGAACCTCTAACAAATACCAGTCAAGGAGATATATGTTCCTCAAAGCTTAAAGCTCTCCTTCAGAGATTTAATAACATTACATTGCATTATAGAACAGTCCATCTTAGAGACTGGAGCAGGAGAAGCACTTTGTGAGCTAGATGAAGCAAGCCATCAGGTTGGAAAAGAACTTGTGACAAGGTGCAACGGGTGATATCTAGAAACTGTGGAGAAGTCTCTAGAATTTGTGTTAGCTCCAGCCAATAACCAACAAAAGCCGGGGCCTTTAATTATGCAATCTCAAATCATGCCAACAACCTGAAAGAATTTGGAAGTGAATTCTTTCCCACCTGAGACTGAAGATGAGACCAGCCTGACTGACACCTTGACTGCATCCTTGTGAGGGCGTAAAAAGAGGATTCAGCTAAGCTGTTCCCAGATCCCTGACCCACAGAAACTGTGAGATAATAAACATGGTTATTACCACAAAGTTTGTAATAATTTTATTACACAGCTACAGAAAATGAGTACAGTGCACTTCTGCCTTCCCTATTTATCTCCTCCTTCTTTCTTCGTATAATCCATCCTGCTTCAGTCCAGTATCCACATGAATTATCCATCTGCCCAACACCTTCCTTATTCCTATCACTCACAATGTCACCTCACAATGGGATTCCTCAATAGTACTTTTGCTTTTTCCCCACACCTCAACCTCCACCTCTAGCAACTACAAATCAGGTAGCAGCTGTCTTGGCCACTTTCTTTCCTCTCTACCTGAGGTTTCTTTGTATCTGTAAGGGTTTCTTTCTTTCTTTTTTTTTCTTTTCAAATTCCTTTCATACATGATATAGTCATATCATACAGCATTCATTTTTTCTATATCTGACTTATTTCACTAATAGTACTTTATTTTCTGAAGTGCTTTCCTCAACCCTTGCCCCTTTCCATTTAATCTTTACTTGTTTACACATTTACCAAAATGTACCTATCCCTGTTTCTTTGTTAGTTAGCATTGCTACTGAAATAAATTACCAAAAACTTACAGGCTTAAGACAACAAATTTATTATCATATACTTTTGCATATATTTTGTAAGAAATACAAAATGGATTTCATTGGGATAAAATTAAGGCTTCAGCAAGGCTATATTCCTTTCTAGAGGCTCTGGGGGAGAACCCATTTCCTTGCCCTTACCAGCTTCTAGAAAGCTCCTCCATTCCTCAGTTTATGGCCCCATTCCTCCAGCAACATTGGGTTGAGTCCTACTCACACTCTTATCCCTCAGGTCTTCTCTCTCTTCTGCGCCCTCTTCTAACAATAAGGGCTTTTCTGATTACACTGAGCCCGCCTAAGTAATTCAGGAGAGTTTCCCTTTTTCAAGATCAGCTGTTTAGGAATCATAATTCTATCTGAAGTCTTAATTCCCCTTTGTCATCCTGCAAGGTACCGTCTGGGGTTTAGGATGTGAACATCATTAGGTGGCTGTTTTTCTGCCTACTTACCCTTTGTGAAAGTTGTAAATTTGTTAAAAAAAAAAATGCAGGACTCATTGAAGCCCTAGTGCACATGGTTAATAGTTAGTGAACCCTCCCAAAGGATTGAAGTACATAGAACTTTCATATCTAAGGAATATCTCCTAAAGGGGAAATTTTCTGGCACTGGGGCAGGTCTGTGAGAGACATATTTTAAGCAAAGTGGCATTTAATGATTCACAAATCACATCATAAAAATGACTGCTTGTTCTGCCTTCTGATAAAAATACCTCCCATTTTGCTCTTCATGGTCCATACCAGTTATTATTTGACTGTTGACTGTCAGTCTAAGTAGGTTAGTGGTTGGAGGCTCCAATGATGAGGTAGTTAAATGAGAAAACTGGGAGGCTCCCCACAGAGCTGGTACAATGACTACACTGCCCTAGGGAGGGAGCAGAAGCAGTGAACCATTTTAGCTGTTACAACACCCAAGCAGAAGTCAAATTCAGGGGCTCAATTTTGTGACTCCCCAGCGTGTATCAATTATCTCAATGGGAGTTTCAAATTTTCCAATATATTTCCAAACAAAATTAATTTTAATGGCTTTAATTAGCCTTAATTGTATTATTACTATTATTATATATGCTCCTTTTGTGAGGCTGATGAGAAATACTTTCAGAGAAACAAGCCAACAGAAAAATGAGAGATAGCGTAGGTCCAGATTATTTGGAAATTAATTGCCTATATGCCCTTTTATTCATAATTCTGAGAAAATAGGTCAGTTGTTAATTACACACAGTTGTGGCTTGTACCCATATTCTGAGACATGGCCAAGAACCATAGATTCTGATTTATTTCTCTTCAGAGTGGCTGCTTTCTCCCCAGTAGACACACAGTCAAGGAAACACACACACAGATACTATATATATATATATATATATATATATAAAATTCTGTGTTTTCCTGGTCCTCTAATTCATAGTTCTGAGAACTGTCCTGTAGGCCACTATTTCAACTCCCCTATTTTTTTTTTTTTTAAATCTGGCCATGGTTGTCAAGAGGAAATTAATCTTTTGCAGCCAAATGAAATTTGGGCTTCCCAGCACTAGCCACTAATGAAAAATGCATTAATGGAAAGCATCAGGAAAAACCCCTGGCTCTTAGTACCAGAGGGTACATTTAAATAATTCTACGAATATAGATCAATAAAACTAATTTACTTATAGCCTTTGTGTGCAGTATTCAAATATGAATAAAAGTCATTTGTATTGCAATGTTTTGTATTAATTTGAGATATCTATTGTTTTACATATTAAATTAATCTTGGTCTTGAGACAAAACTTCATATACGATATTAAAATATGAGGTCTGGGATTTGATATTAGTAATGCTATGATTTCATAATTCAGCCTGGTTTGTCTGGATGTCATTTGAAAGGCTTGGAGAAGTCCCAGAGGGCTAGCTCTGAGAAACCAGGGTTAAGTTGCAGAGAGAGCAGAAGGCTTTAATATTCAAGCATGAATCATCTCAGCAGCAGTGCCCCAAAGACCCACTGGGAATTAGGGCTTGGATTGGGATCCTGCTGAGTATAGATGTGAGAATGGCATTCAGAAGCACCTGAATATCCATAGCCTAAAGGGATGGATACAGGATGTGAATATCTTGATTCAAATGCTGAGATCAAGATATTGCTTCCTATTTCAATGAAGATCATTCTTTATTCATCAAGTATTTACTTAGTGCCTTTTCTCTACTAGGTGCATAGACACACAGGTATAGAAACATAAAATTAGATTCTAAAAGCTTAAAATCGACAGGCAAATCACTATGCAGTTATGCTTTGATGCGGTAAGTACTGCACCAGAAATAAGTATAGAGTGCTCCGAGAGTCTGTTAATAAATGCTTCAGCAGCCTGATGCTTTCTAGATTTATTTGGCCATGGAATTTTAAAGCAATCAACATCAAAATTATTGCTATCCCTTTAAACTCTGTTCATACACAGCTGTGAATGTAAAACAATGATACAGTTAACCAAAAGGCAGTGATGCTGCTGCTGCTGCTTCTAAGTCGCTTCAGTCGTGTCCGACTCTGTATGACCCCATAGACGGCAGCCCACCAGACTCCTCTGTCCCTGGGATTCTCCAGGCAAGAATATTGGAGTGGGTTGCCATTTCCTCCTCCAATGCATGAAAGTGAAATCACTCAGTCGTATCAGACTCTTAGTGACTCCATGGACTGTGGCCTACCAGGCTCCTCCGTCTCTGGGATTCTCCAGGCAAGAGTACTGGAGTGGGTTGCCATTGCCTTTTCCGAGAGAGGCAGTGATGGAGGTTAAAAATTCTCTACAACTCTATCTCCTGTAAGAATAAGAAAGCAAATCTCTGCATCCTCTCTGACCCCGGCAGCGTTTCCTCTACAGAGGTCTTCTTGCTGTGTACCCTGTGACTGTTCATCCTCCAGCCAGATGTTCCTGAATGGTAGCCATGCCATGGCCAGGAGCTCAAAATAAACAAGAATTTCCTGAGGGCCAGTGGTAGCTCTGATGTTTCAATATTTTCAGTTATTTGCTTGAAACAGTGTACAAACTTATTAGTCAATTAAGCTAGATATCTATTGTCTTCCATATCAATACAATTTCTTCAGTGCTTGTCTTTCAGTTTTAGTTATAAAGATAACCAGAAGTGAATGAGCTTTGTAAAATACAGAATTTTTAATACATTTAAAGTATTTTTTATTGCCAAGAAAATAGTTTCTCTAATCTCACAGTTCTAGGGTTCTGAGACAGCAGGAATCATGAGAAGATTAATACCTTCTTGCTTTCCTTCACCTCTAGTCCCTGAGATGAAAGGTAATACAGTTTGGAGAAGAGAATTAAAAGAGTCTTTAGCTATCCCTTCGGAGAAGGCAATGGCACCCCACTCCAGTACTCTTGCCTGGAAAATCCCATGGGCGGAGGAGCCTGGTGGGCGGCAGTCCATGGGGTCGCGAAGAGTCGGACATGACTGAGTGACTTCACTTTCACTTTTCACTTTCATGCATTGGAGAAGGAAATGGCAACTCACTTCAGTGTTCTTGCCTCAAGAATCCCAGGGATGGGGGAGCCTGATGGGCTGCTGTCTATGGGGTCGCACAGAGTCAAACAGAAATGAAGCGACTTAGCAGCAGCAGCAGCAGCTATCCCTTATTAGCAGTATGGCAAACCACATATAAGCCTCAGTTTGCTTACCAGTAATAGAGGATATTAGTGATTGCCAGACTTATCTCACAGAATTAGCAAGAGGATTAAAATTAGACATGAGATCATGTGTGTGCACCAAAAAATTCTAGGTCATTATTTCATTCATTCATATGCTTTCTGTGCTAGTTAACACACTGAACTAGTTGCTGGGAGAGAGCCATGACCAAGGAAGATATAGTTACTGTCATCATGGAGCTTACAATCTAGTGGGCAGGACCAGCTTCATGGACCTGTGATCCATGTGGTCACCCAGAGTCCTGAATTCAGAAGTTTCCTGCATTTGGTTTATTTTTGGCTGTCATTCTCTTGAATTTCTTAAAAAGTTTGAACAAGGAGCCATATTCAGTCCCACAAAATAAGTAGTCTGTCCTGCTGATGAGTGTAAGATGTGATTGCTGAAAATAAAGAATTAAGGGCTTCCACGTTGAAATAAAAATGAAGAGCACAAAAATAATATAGAGAGGACATACTCAAGCAGAGACAACATGGCAAGGTCCTAGACTGATGGAAAGAAAAGAAAGATGGAAAGAAGACAAAGACGAAAATGGAATTAGCTCATTTAGCAACACAAATTACAGGTTCAATCCCTGGATTGGGAAGATCCTCTGAAGAAGGAAATGACAACCCTCTTCAGTATTCTTGTCTGGGAAATCCCTTGGACAGAGGAGACTGCTGGGCTAACGTCCTAAGGGTCACAAAGAGTTAGACATGACTGAATGCACACACAGGCAGGCAGCAACATAATAACTAGAGAAAAGACATAGACATGAAATCAAAATTAAAAAGAGCAAAGGGAAAACTACCAAGGACACGAGAAGAGAGCAACCGTTGATGGAGGGGCTATAGACAGGGTGGAGCTTGGGACAGTGTAGAGGTCACAGTTACAGCATCAGGATGAGTCCTGTCCCCTTGGCATAGGGAAATCCCATTCGCCCAATTGTGATTGAACCAAAAATTACTCGGGATGCAGACAGAATTCCTTATGAACCAGTTTAGTTCAGTCGCTCAGTCGTGTCCAACTCTTTGCGACCCCATGAATCGCAGAACGCCAGGCCTCCCTGTCCATCACCAACTCCCAGAGTTCACTCAAACTCACGTCCATCGAGTCAGTGATGCCACCCAGCCATCTCATCCTCTGCTGTCCCCTTCTCCTCCTGCCCCCAATCCCTCCAGTATCAGAGTCTTTTCCAATGAGTCAACTCTTCGCATGAGGTGGCCAAAGTACTGGAGTTTCAGCCTCAGCATCATTCCTTCCAAAGAAATCCCAGGGCTGATTTCCTTCAGAATGGACTGGTTGGATCTCCTTGCAGTCCAAGGGACTCTCAAGAGTCTTCTCCAACACCACAGTTCAAAAGCATCAATTCTTTGGCACTCAGCCTTCTTCACAGTCCGACTCTCACATCCATACATGACTATTGGAAAAATCATAGCCTTGGCTAGACGGACCTCAGTCAGCAAAGTAATGTCTCTGCTTTTGAATATACAATCTAGGTTGGTCATAACTTTTCTTCCAAGGAGTAAGCGTCTTTTAATTTCATGGCTGCAGTCATGAATAGCTCCTCCCATAAGGCAGGGACCCTTGATTTACAGTGTTATATAGCAAGATCTACCTTGGACACCTATCACTGAACAAATATATGAGCCTTCTCTGTATTACCAGATGCTCTTAATCTTAATCAATTAATCTTAATCTTAATCTGGATAGTTGCATATGGTTTGAAACTCATAGTCCTTCTTTACACTTTACCATGTACAGGATGATCTGTTTTCATAAGAATGCATTGTTGAAAAATAGACAAGTTGTACTGATTGTAACAGTCATGTGACTATAGGCTAGAAAATGCTGGTCTCTATCCCTTTGCCTATGATTTTGCAATCTAGTAATATGTGAAAATACAATCATTGACATATTTTACAATGTGTACAATAACAGAGGAATATACAGCTATGTGGCAGAAGCGAGGGAATGATCAACTCCTCTAAATGTATCAGGAAGACACCTCAAGGAGCATCTTCCACATCCTACCTTAAGCAGGGTTTTGAAGAATTTATGGATACTTATAAAATTGATGTGGTACATGGCATACCATGAGAAAATTGTTATCACCTAAGAAAATGCAGAGATTGAAGGGTTAATACAAAGAATTAAAGTGCTACATGAACAGAACCAGCTCTTCATCATAAATTCTAAACTTGTTTTTTATTTCACACATATACAGAAGTCAGTATATATGCCAGATGAATAGCAGGAGCTGGGGTTGCCATTTTTCTCTGTCTTCTTTTTCACGTCAGTTCTAATATTCTAATATTTTCAACAAGTCACTAAGTTGGCAGCAAAGACATATGATAATATTTTCTTTCCAGATTTTTTTTCTAGAAAACCAGTCCTCTCTGTTTGCAAATCCAAAACTAGGATATATTTCCCCCCATATATGATGCATATAAAAGGCCACTTGTAAAAAGCAAAAACCAATAACAAATATATTTTGCGTAAACTTCCTTCTCATTATCAACATTATCATTTTATTATAGTATTGATTTTATATTACAATAAATAACAATAATACTATCTCACATGTGTAAAAAGGTTTCTGCATTTTAAATTATTTTCACAGCCATTATCTGATTTGGATTAATACTCAAAAACTCTGGAAAATTAGAAAGAAAAGGTTTTTCTTTTCTATTATATAGATGAGAAACCTGTGAGTTAAAGAGACTAGAATTATCCAAGGACACAGAACAAATTATTGGAGATGAAAGTTTTTATCCTAGAACTCTGCTTTCTGGTTTTGAGTTCTTTGGCACTTACACCACTAAATATTGTTCTGTAGGATACCACAGGTGGAACTGATAAGCTATTCACAAAATATTATTTCTGAGAATTGAGTTCAATTAAAATTTAAAAATCTCTAGCTTCTCTGATGTGGTAAGGAAAGCAATAAAAGAAATTGTTTTCTTAGCACCTTCCAAGAGGATATCACTACATAAACCAGTCTTACTTCTAATTTTGAAAGATAGAAGAGTCATGAAAGAGTGGATACCAGGGAAATGGTCCTAATTACCTTCTAAATATTTGAACAGATGCAGGTTCAAGTACATACTCTAGTACCAGTCACATAACACTGGGCTATCACTTTTAAATTATACTTAATTGTTTTTCCTAATTGATAACATCAAGTGAACAAAAATCAAAAAGAATAATTTCATTGCAGACTGACTTTCCTTCCCACTTTTATCTCTGGAGCATATCACTCTTTTTAGCAGCTTCATCAAGGTATAATTCACACATTATATAATTCATCTATTTAAACTTTACAATTCAAGATTTTTAGTATATTCATAGAATTGTGCAACCATCACCATAATCTCGGAGAAGGCAATAGCAAGCCACTCCAGTACTCTTGCCTAGAAAATCCCATGGATGGAGGAGCCTGGTAGGCTGCAGTCCATGGGGTCGCTAGAAGTCGGATGCGACTGAGCGACTTCACTTACACTTTTCGCTTTCACACAATGGAGAAGGAAATGGCAACCCACTCCAGTGTTCTTGCCTGGAGAATCCCAGGGACGGGGGAGCCTGTTGGGCTCCTGTCTATGGGGTCGCACAGAGTCGGACACGACTGAAGCGACTTAGCAGCAGCAGCAGCAGTAGCACCATAATCTAATTTTAAAATAGCTTCTTCACCAAAAAAGAAGCCCCATATACATATAGTTTCTGAAAAAATATAGCTATTATTTTAAAGGTGAATATGCAGATCAATTTGGAGTATGGCTATCTTAAAATATTGAGTCCTACATTCCATAAATATAGGCTGTCTTTTCACTACTTGCAGCTAAGTCGCTTCAGTCGTGTTCGACTCTGTGCTACCCCACAGATGGCATCCCATTGAGCTCTGCCATCCCTGGGATTCTCCAGGCATTAACAGTGGAGTGGGTTGCCATTTCCTTCTCCAGTGCATGAAAGTGAAAAGTGAAAGTGAAGTTGCTCAGTCGTGTCTGACTCAGCAACCCCATGGACTGCAGCCTACCAGGCTCCTCCATCCATGGGAGTTTCCAAGCAAGAGTACTGGAGTGGGATGCCATTGCTTTCACTACTTAGATTTCTTTAATTCTTTCAGCACTTTTTTTGGGCAGTTTTCAAATATCAGTTTTGTTCTTTTGTTAAATTTATTCTTAAGTGATTTAGTCTTCAGATGCTCTAATAAATGAAATGATTTTCTTAATTATATTTTCGGATTATTCATTACTAGTATATAGAAATTAAACAGGTTTTTTTTTTTTTGTATATTGATATTGTATTTTGCAAACTTCCTGAATCACCTTATTAGTTCTATGTTTTAGTGACTTCCATAGGTTTTTTTCTGTGTAACATTGTCATCTGCACGTGTTGCTGCTGTTCAGTCCCTAAGTTGTGTCCAACTCTTTGCAACTTCATAAACTGTAGAATGCCAGGCTTCTCTGTCCTTCATTATCTCACAGAGTTTGCTCAAACTCATATCTGCTGAGTTGCTGATGCCATCCAAACATTATCCTCTTTATCTCCCTTCTCCTCCTGCCCTCAATTGTTTTCAATATCAGGATCATTTCCAATGAGTTGACTCTTCACATCAGGTGGCCAAAGTATTGTTATTTTTTTCATAAAGTTCCTTTTTCATATTTAGGAAGTTCCCTTTTATTCCTTGTGTATTAAGTGTTATCAAAAAGGGTGGGTTTTTCTTTTTCTAACTTTTTGCTTGCATCTATTGAGCTAGTCATGTGATTTTTGCCCCTTTTTCTATTATGATGGTCTATTATTACATTGGTTGATTTTCAGGTGTTAAATCAACCTATATCCTTTTGAAAAATCCTACTTAGTAATGGTATATGATTTTTTTTGCAATGTTGCTAACATAGTCTGTTAGCATTTTGTGAAGGACTTTTGTGTCTATATTCAGAGACTATAGTTTAGTCTGTGGTTTTCTTGTGATATTTATGTCTGGTTTTGATATCAGAATTATACTAGATTCATATATAAGTGAAAAAGCGTTCTGCACTCTGTATTTTTTTAAAAGTTTGTGAAGAATTGATATTAACTCTTGGAATACTTGGTAGAATTCACCAGCAAAGTCATCTATGCTTGGCCTTATCTTTATGGGAAGTTTTAAAATTATTAATTCAATCTCTTTCTTTGCTATAGGCCTGTTCAGAGTTTCTTTTTTCTTTTTCCTTAAATCAATTTTGATAATTTATATCTTTCTAGGATAGCCCTTTTTATTGAAGTTTCCTAAATTATTGGCCACCTGATGCAAAGATCCAACTCATTGGAAACTACCCTAATGCTGGGAAAGATGGAAGGCAAAAGGAGAAGGGGGTGACATAGGATGAGATGGTTAGATAACATCACCAACTCAATGGACATGAATCTGAATAAACTCCAAGAGATAGTGAAGGATAAGGAATCCTTGTTTGCTACAGTCTATGGGGTTGCCAAGAGTCCAGTATGACTTAGAAACTGAATAAGAATAATTATTCATAATACACTCAATATATTTTTATTTCTGTAAGGTTGTGTATCACCCCTTTCATTTCTAATAGTGCTAATTTGAATCATCTCTCTTTTTTCTTAGTCTAGCTAAACTTTTGTCCATTTTATTAACCTTTTCAAACAAAAACAACTTTGATTTTGCAATTTCCTTGATTGTTCTATTTTTTAATGTTATTGATTTCCATACTAATTTTTATTTCCTCCTTGTGTTTACTTTAAATTTAATTTGTTCTTTTTCCAATTTCTTAATTTAGAAGCACAGGTTATTAATTTGAGATTTTTTAAACTAAAGGTTTAACAACTTTAAATGGTCCTTTAAGTATTATTCAAGCTATACTCTATAAATTTTGGTTTGTTGTCCTTTTGTTTCCATTCATCATGAAATTTTAATCTAATTCTTGTGATTTCTTTTTTGACTCACTGATAATATATGATTGTATCATTTAATTTTCATATATCTGTTTATTTTCTAAATTTTCTTCTGGAGCCAAGTTCTGATTTAATTCCACTGAATGGAATGTCAGAGAATATGCTTTGCATGATTTCAAAATTTTTAAATGTATTGAGGCATAGAGGCTTATTCTGTAGCCTAGCATATGATCTTATCCTGGAGAATGTTCTATGGGCATTTGAGAAAAATATGTTTTTTGCTCTTGTTGGTTCAGTTCAGTTCAGTTCAGTCGCTCAGTCGTGTCCGACTCTTTGCGACCCCATGAATCGCAGCACACCAGGCCTCCCTGTCCATCACCATCTCCCGGAGTTCACTCAGACTCACATCCATCGAGTCAGTGATGCCATCCAGCCATCTCATCCTCGGTCGTCCCCTTCTCCTCCTGCCCCCAATCCCTCCCAGCATCAGAGTCTTTTCCAATGAGTCAACTCTTCGCATGAGGTGGCCAAAGTACTGGAGTTTCAGCTTTTGCATCATTCCTTCCAAAGAAAACCCAGGGTTGATCTCCTTCAGAATGTACTGGTTGGATCTCCTTGCAGTCCAAGGGACTCTCAAGAGTCTTCTCCAACACCACACTTCAAAAGCATCAATTCTTCGGCGATCAGCCTTCTTCACAGTCCAACTCTCACATCCATACATGACCACAGGAAAAACCATAGCCTTGACTAGACGGACCTTCATCGGCAAAGTAATGTCTCTGCTTTTGAAAATGCTATCTAGGTTGGACATAACTTTTCTTCCAAGGAGTAAGCGTCTTCTAATTTCATGGCTGCAGTCACCATCTGCAGTGATTTTGGAGCCCCAAAAAATAAAGTCTGGCACTGTATCCACTGTTTCCCCATCTATTTCCCATGAAGTGATGGGACCAGATGCCATGATCTTCGTTTTCTGAATGTTGATCTTGTTGGTTGGAGGGCTCTATAATTGTCTTTTAATTCTGCTTAGTTCATAGTTTTGTTCAAGCTTTCTATTTTCTTAGACATTATGTCTAGCTCTGTTACTGAAAGTGAAGCACTGATGTCTCCAACTATTGCTGTAATCTGTTTCTCCTTTGAATTCTGTCGATTTTGCTTCACATATTTTGTGACTCTGTTATGTGTATCCTTGTTATATTGTTATGTGTACCTCTTTTATCATTATAAGTTGTTCTTATTTTTCTTTAGTAATTTATTTTGTTTCAAGGTCAGTTTTGTCTGGTATTAGTACAGTCATATCAGCTCTCATGTTTCATAGTATATATTTTCTACACTTTTACTTTCAACATTTTGTAACTTTGCATGCAAAGTATGTGTAGACAGCACAAAGTTGGATCTCATGTTTTTTATCCACTCTGATAATTTGTGTCTTTGATTGTTTAATCCTTTCCCCATGTAATACAAAGGATACAGTAAAATTTCTATCTGCTAGGTAAATTTTTGTTTTCTATGCATGTTCAGTTACTCAGTCGAGTCTGCCTTTTGGCTATTCTTTGGACTGTACCCTGCCAGGGTCCTCTGTCCATGGGATTTTTCAGGCATGAATATTGGAGTGGGTTGCCATTTCCTCCTCCAAGGGACCTTACCAACTCAGGAATTGAATCTGCGTCTCCTGTGTCTCCTGAAAGGAAGGCAGATTCTTTACCTGATGAGCCATGGGGGAAGCCCCACATAGAAATATTACTCTTATATAATTCTATTCAATTTTCCCATTTTTGACAGCTACTATTATAAATGTTATATTAATATATGTACAAACTCAACAACACCTTCTTATAATTATTACTTTTGATAATAACTTTACCAAAAAGGAAACTAAGTGAAGGAGAACATTTTGAGTTGGCTATATAACTTTATTTTACATCTGCAGTTCTCTTTATTTCTTTTTCTATATATGGATTACAATTTGGCATCATTCCCTCTTTTAATAAAGCTTTAATCCCACCCTTCTTTGTACTGTTATTGCCGGCAATTAAATCCAGCATCAAAACTATACATATATTTTTGTGCAATTGCTTTTTTTATATGTTTTTAAAAGTTTATTTATTTTTAATTGAAAGATAATTGCTTTATAGAATTTTGTTGTTCTCTGTCAAACCTCAACATGAATCAGCCATAGGTATACATATATCCCCTCCCTTTTGAACTTCCCTCCCATCTCCCTCTCCATCCGACCCCTCTAGGTTGATACAGAGGCCCTGTTTGAGTTTCCTTAGCCATACACAAATTCCCGTTGACTATCTATTTTACATATGGTAATCTAAGTTTCCATGTTATTCTTTCCATACATCTCACCCTCTCCTCCCTCTATCCATGTCCATAAGTCTATTTTCTATGTCTGTTTCTTGACTGTTACCCTGTAAATAAATTCTTCAGTACCATTTTTCTAGATTCCCTATATATGCATTGCTGCTGCTGCTAAGTCACTTCAGTTGTATAACCCCATGGACTGCAGCCTACCAGGCTCCTCCATCCATGGGAGTTTCCAAGCAAGAGTACTGGAGTGGGATGCCATTGCTTTCACTACTTAGATTTCTTTAATTCTTTCAGCACTTTTTTTGGGCAGTTTTCAAATATCAGTTTTGTTCTTTTGTTAAATTTATTCTTAAGTGATTTAGTCTTCAGATGCTCTAATAAATGAAATGATTTTCTTAATTATATTTTCGGATTATTCATTACTAGTATATAGAAATTAAACAGGTTTTTTTTTTTTTGTATATTGATATTGTATTTTGCAAACTTCCTGAATCACCTTATTAGTTCTATGTTTTAGTGACTTCCATAGGTTTTTTTCTGTGTAACATTGTCATCTGCACGTGTTGCTGCTGTTCAGTCCCTAAGTTGTGTCCAACTCTTTGCAACTTCATAAACTGTAGAATGCCAGGCTTCTCTGTCCTTCATTATCTCACAGAGTTTGCTCAAACTCATATCTGCTGAGTTGCTGATGCCATCCAAACATTATCCTCTTTATCTCCCTTCTCCTCCTGCCCTCAATTGTTTTCAATATCAGGATCATTTCCAATGAGTTGACTCTTCACATCAGGTGGCCAAAGTATTGTTATTTTTTTCATAAAGTTCCTTTTTCATATTTAGGAAGTTCCCTTTTATTCCTTGTGTATTAAGTGTTATCAAAAAGGGTGGGTTTTTCTTTTTCTAACTTTTTGCTTGCATCTATTGAGCTAGTCATGTGATTTTTGCCCCTTTTTCTATTATGATGGTCTATTATTACATTGGTTGATTTTCAGGTGTTAAATCAACCTATATCCTTTTGAAAAATCCTACTTAGTAATGGTATATGATTTTTTTTGCAATGTTGCTAACATAGTCTGTTAGCATTTTGTGAAGGACTTTTGTGTCTATATTCAGAGACTATAGTTTAGTCTGTGGTTTTCTTGTGATATTTATGTCTGGTTTTGATATCAGAATTATACTAGATTCATATATAAGTGAAAAAGCGTTCTGCACTCTGTATTTTTTTAAAAGTTTGTGAAGAATTGATATTAACTCTTGGAATACTTGGTAGAATTCACCAGCAAAGTCATCTATGCTTGGCCTTATCTTTATGGGAAGTTTTAAAATTATTAATTCAATCTCTTTCTTTGCTATAGGCCTGTTCAGAGTTTCTTTTTTCTTTTTCCTTAAATCAATTTTGATAATTTATATCTTTCTAGGATAGCCCTTTTTATTGAAGTTTCCTAAATTATTGGCCACCTGATGCAAAGATCCAACTCATTGGAAAAGACCCTAATGCTGGGAAAGATGGAAGGCAAAAGGAGAAGGGGGTGACATAGGATGAGATGGTTAGATAACATCACCAACTCAATGGACATGAATCTGAATAAACTCCAAGAGATAGTGAAGGATAAGGAATCCTTGTTTGCTACAGTCTATGGGGTTGCCAAGAGTCCAGTATGACTTAGAAACTGAATAAGAATAATTATTCATAATACACTCAATATATTTTTATTTCTGTAAGGTTGTGTATCACCCCTTTCATTTCTAATAGTGCTAATTTGAATCATCTCTCTTTTTTCTTAGTCTAGCTAAACTTTTGTCCATTTTATTAACCTTTTCAAACAAAAACAACTTTGATTTTGCAATTTCCTTGATTGTTCTATTTTTTAATGTTATTGATTTCCATACTAATTTTTATTTCCTCCTTGTGTTTACTTTAAATTTAATTTGTTCTTTTTCCAATTTCTTAATTTAGAAGCACAGGTTATTAATTTGAGATTTTTTAAACTAAAGGTTTAACAACTTTAAATGGTCCTTTAAGTATTATTCAAGCTATACTCTATAAATTTTGGTTTGTTGTCCTTTTGTTTCCATTCATCATGAAATTTTAATCTAATTCTTGTGATTTCTTTTTTGACTCACTGATAATATATGATTGTATCATTTAATTTTCATATATCTGTTTATTTTCTAAATTTTCTTCTGGAGCCAAGTTCTGATTTAATTCCACTGAATGGAATGTCAGAGAATATGCTTTGCATGATTTCAAAATTTTTAAATGTATTGAGGCATAGAGGCTTATTCTGTAGCCTAGCATATGATCTTATCCTGGAGAATGTTCTATGGGCATTTGAGAAAAATATGTTTTTTGCTCTTGTTGGTTCAGTTCAGTTCAGTTCAGTCGCTCAGTCGTGTCCGACTCTTTGCGACCCCATGAATCGCAGCACACCAGGCCTCCCTGTCCATCACCATCTCCCGGAGTTCACTCAGACTCACATCCATCGAGTCAGTGATGCCATCCAGCCATCTCATCCTCGGTCGTCCCCTTCTCCTCCTGCCCCCAATCCCTCCCAGCATCAGAGTCTTTTCCAATGAGTCAACTCTTCGCATGAGGTGGCCAAAGTACTGGAGTTTCAGCTTTTGCATCATTCCTTCCAAAGAAAACCCAGGGTTGATCTCCTTCAGAATGTACTGGTTGGATCTCCTTGCAGTCCAAGGGACTCTCAAGAGTCTTCTCCAACACCACACTTCAAAAGCATCAATTCTTCGGCGATCAGCCTTCTTCACAGTCCAACTCTCACATCCATACATGACCACAGGAAAAACCATAGCCTTGACTAGACGGACCTTCATCGGCAAAGTAATGTCTCTGCTTTTGAAAATGCTATCTAGGTTGGACATAACTTTTCTTCCAAGGAGTAAGCGTCTTCTAATTTCATGGCTGCAGTCACCATCTGCAGTGATTTTGGAGCCCCAAAAAATAAAGTCTGGCACTGTATCCACTGTTTCCCCATCTATTTCCCATGAAGTGATGGGACCAGATGCCATGATCTTCGTTTTCTGAATGTTGATCTTGTTGGTTGGAGGGCTCTATAATTGTCTTTTAATTCTGCTTAGTTCATAGTTTTGTTCAAGCTTTCTATTTTCTTAGACATTATGTCTAGCTCTGTTACTGAAAGTGAAGCACTGATGTCTCCAACTATTGCTGTAATCTGTTTCTCCTTTGAATTCTGTCGATTTTGCTTCACATATTTTGTGACTCTGTTATGTGTATCCTTGTTATATTGTTATGTGTACCTCTTTTATCATTATAAGTTGTTCTTATTTTTCTTTAGTAATTTATTTTGTTTCAAGGTCAGTTTTGTCTGGTATTAGTACAGTCATATCAGCTCTCATGTTTCATAGTATATATTTTCTACACTTTTACTTTCAACATTTTGTAACTTTGCATGCAAAGTATGTGTAGACAGCACAAAGTTGGATCTCATGTTTTTTATCCACTCTGATAATTTGTGTCTTTGATTGTTTAATCCTTTCCCCATGTAATACAAAGGATACAGTAAAATTTCTATCTGCTAGGTAAATTTTTGTTTTCTATGCATGTTCAGTTACTCAGTCGAGTCTGCCTTTTGGCTATTCTTTGGACTGTACCCTGCCAGGGTCCTCTGTCCATGGGATTTTTCAGGCATGAATATTGGAGTGGGTTGCCATTTCCTCCTCCAAGGGACCTTACCAACTCAGGAATTGAATCTGCGTCTCCTGTGTCTCCTGAAAGGAAGGCAGATTCTTTACCTGATGAGCCATGGGGGAAGCCCCACATAGAAATATTACTCTTATATAATTCTATTCAATTTTCCCATTTTTGACAGCTACTATTATAAATGTTATATTAATATATGTACAAACTCAACAACACCTTCTTATAATTATTACTTTTGATAATAACTTTACCAAAAAGGAAACTAAGTGAAGGAGAACATTTTGAGTTGGCTATATAACTTTATTTTACATCTGCAGTTCTCTTTATTTCTTTTTCTATATATGGATTACAATTTGGCATCATTCCCTCTTTTAATAAAGCTTTAATCCCACCCTTCTTTGTACTGTTATTGCCGGCAATTAAATCCAGCATCAAAACTATACATATATTTTTGTGCAATTGCTTTTTTTATATGTTTTTAAAAGTTTATTTATTTTTAATTGAAAGATAATTGCTTTATAGAATTTTGTTGTTCTCTGTCAAACCTCAACATGAATCAGCCATAGGTATACATATATCCCCTCCCTTTTGAACTTCCCTCCCATCTCCCTCTCCATCCGACCCCTCTAGGTTGATACAGAGGCCCTGTTTGAGTTTCCTTAGCCATACACAAATTCCCGTTGACTATCTATTTTACATATGGTAATCTAAGTTTCCATGTTATTCTTTCCATACATCTCACCCTCTCCTCCCTCTATCCATGTCCATAAGTCTATTTTCTATGTCTGTTTCTTGACTGTTACCCTGTAAATAAATTCTTCAGTACCATTTTTCTAGATTCCCTATATATGCATTGCTGCTGCTGCTAAGTCACTTCAGTTGTATCTGACTCTGTGTGACCCCATAGATGGCAGCCCACCAGGCTCCCCCGTCCCTGGGATTCTCCAGGCAAGAACACTAGAGTGGGTTGCCATTTCCTCCTCCAATGCATGAAAGTGAAAAGTCAAAGTGAAGTCTCTCAGTCATGTCCGACTCTTAGTGACCCCGTGGACTGCAGTCCACCAGTCTCCTCCATCCATGGGATTTTCCAGGCAAGAGTACTGGAGTGGGGTGCCATTGCCTTCTCCGATATATGTGTTAGAATACAATATTTATCTTTCTCTTTCTGACTCACTTCACTCTGTACAACAGGTTCTAGGTTCATCCACCTCATTAGAACTGACTCAAATGCATTCCTTTTTATGTCTGAGTAATATTCTGTTGTGTATATGTACAGCAACTTCTTTATCCAGTCATCTGTTGATGGACATCTAGGTTGCTTCCATGTTCTACCTATTGTAAACAGTGCTACAATAAACAATGGGGTACATGTGTCTTTTTGAATTTTGGTTTCCTCAAGATATATGCCTAGGAGTGGTATTGCTGGGTCATATACAGTGATTTTATTCCTAGTTTTTAAGGAACCTCCATATCGTCTTCCATAGTGGCTGAATCAATTCACATCCCACCAACAGTGCACATCCAGCATTTATTGCTTGTAGACTTTTTGATGAGGGCCATTCTGACTGGTGTGAGTTGATATGTCACTGTACTTTTGATTTGCATGTCTCTAATAATGATTGATATGAGTTGATATCTCATTGTAGTTTTGATTTGCATGTCTCTAATAATGATTGATATTGAGCATCTTTTCATATGTTTGTTAGCCATCTGTATGTCTTCTTTGGAGAAATATCTGTTTAGGTCTTTTTCCAATTTTTGATTGGGTTGTTTGTTTTCCTGGTATTGAGTTGTTTGTTTTCCTGGTATTGAGTTGTATGAACTGCTTGTTTCTTTTGGAAATTAAGCCTTTGTCAGTTGTTTCATTTGCCATTATTTTTTCCCATTCTAAGGGTTGTTTTATCACCTTGCTTATAGTTTCCTTTGCTGTGCAAAATCTTTTAAGTTTAACCAGGTCCCACTTTTGTTTTTGTTTCCATTATTCTAGGAGGTGGGTAATAAATGATCTTGGTTTGATGTAGGTCATCGAGTGTTCTGCCTATGCTTACCTATAAGAGTTTTATAGTTTCTGGTCTTACATTTTGATCTTTAATCCATTTTGAGTTTATCTTTGTGCATGGCATTAGGAACTGTTCTAAATTAATTCTTTTATATGTAGCAGTCCAGTTTTCCCAGCACCACATATTGAAGAGGCTGTCTTTGCCCCATTGTATATTATTGCCTCCATTGTCAAAAATGAGGTACTCATAGGCGCATGGGTTTATTTCTGGGCTTTCTATCTTGTTCCATTGGTCTATATTCATGTTTTTGGGCCAGTACTATACTGTCTTGATTACTGTAGCTTTGTAGTATAATCTGAAGTCAGGAAGGTTGATTCCTTTAGCTTCATTCTTCTTTCTCAAGGCTGCTTTGGCTATTCAGGGTCTTCTGTGTTTCCATATGAATTGTAAATTTTTTTGTTCTAGTTCTGTGAAAAATATCATTGGTAATTTGATAGGGATCGCACTGAATCTGTAGACTGTGTTTGGTAGTATAGCCATTTTCACAATATTGATTCTTCCTACCCAGGAATATGGACTATCTTTCCACCTGTTTATGTTGTCTCTGATTTATTTCAACAGTGTGTCATAAGTTTCTGTGTACAGTGGTTTTGTCTCCTTAGGTAAGTTTATTCCTAGATATTTAATTCTTTTTGTTGAACTGGTGAGTGGGATTGACTCCTTAATGTCTCTTTTGATTTTTCATTGTTAGTATATAAAAATGCAAGTGGTTTCTGTGTATTGATTTTGTATCCTGCAACTTTGCTAAATACACTGATTAACTCTAGTAATTTTCTGCTACTATCTTTAGGGTTTTCTGTGTACAGTATACTGTCATCTGCAAACAGTGAGAGTTTTAGTTTTTCCATTTCAACCTGGATTTCTTTTATTTCTTTTTCTTCTCTGATTACTATAGATAAGACTTCCAGAACTATGTTGAATAATAATGGTGAAAGTGGACACCCTTGTCTTATTCCTGACCTTAGGGAGAATGCTTTCAGTTTTTCACCATTGAATAATGTTATTGTAAGCTTATCATATATGTCCTTTACTATTTTGAGGTAGGTTCCTTCTATGCCTGTATTTTGAAGAGTTAACTATAAATGGGTTCTGAATTTTGTCAAAGGCATTTTCTGCATCTATTAAGATTATTATATGGATTTATCTTTCAAATTGTTAATATGGTGTATCACATTGATTGATTTTTGTATATTGAAGAATCCTGGCATCCCTGGAATAAACCCAACTTATCATGGTGTTGAGCTTTTTGATGTGTTGCTAATTCTGTTCACTATAACTTTTTGAGGATTTTTGCACCTATGTTCACCAGTGACATTGGCCTGTAGTTTTCATTTATTGTGTTGTATTTGTTCAGTTTTGGCATCAAGGTGATGGTGGTCTCATAGAATGAGTTGGGAAGTGTCCTTTCCACTTCAATTTTGAAAGAGTTTTAGAAGGATAGGCATTAGCTCTTCACTAAATGTTTGATAGAATTCACCTGTGAAGCCAACTGATCCTGGGCTTTTGATTTGGGGGAAATTTTCGATCACAGTTTCAATTTCAGTGCTTATAATTGGGTTGTTCATAATTTTTATTTCTTCCTGGTTCATTCTTGGAAGATTGAGCTTTTCTAAGAATATGTCTATTTCTTCCAGGTTATCCATTTTATTGCCATATAGTTGATCATAATAGTCTCTTATAATCCTTTGTATTTCTGCATTGTCTGTTGTAACCTCTCTTTTTTCATTACTAACTTCGTTTATTTGATTCTTCTGTCTTTTTTTCTTGATGAGTCTCTAAAAGTCTGTCAATTTTACTTACCTTCTCAAAGAATCAGCTTTTAATTTTATTAATCATTACTATTGTTTCTTTCATTTCCTTTTCACTTATTTCTGCTCTGATCTTCATGATTTCTTTCCTTCTACTTGCCAGGAGCTACCACGGAAGATCCCACCCATGACAAGGTCATGTGGAAGAGAACTGTTAAGCAAGGCTTCAGGACTTGAGGGGCTCCCTAGACCTGCTCTAGCATCTACCCCAAAATCAGAATCTGTCTGCCTTACTATTTTTTGTCTTTCACCAACTCTTCTGACATTAACAGGGGACTATCCCTGACCACCTTTCTCTGGAGAAAATCAACTTAGGGCTCTAGCTAATAAGTCTCCTGGACATGAGAGGAATATTTGAATTCAAACCCCTTATGTTAACATTCTAGCTTGCTTGGCAGGTTTATCCAGACTCTTTCAGCTATGCATATGATTGTTCACAGCCTCCCAACTGTGAGAGGCATGGGAAGCCTAAAACATAGAGCCTTTCAAAGAGTTAAAAGCTATTAGAGTAGTGCTGGTGTAGGATTTCATTATTGGGCCAATGCTTGTTGCTAAGTTCCCATATCTCTTATCCACTATGCACCTGGGAGTGCGTTAGTTAACATAGTTGGAATGTAAGAAAAACAAGTGTAGCCTTGAATTTAACCACATCAGACCTTTGAGCTAATTGGTTCTTTCTTGGTTGTAACTCACTGCACCTTTGCTCCGTGAGAAATGTAACTCTGTTTAGCATTTTCTGAGGCTGACATAGATTAAAAATATAAAAAAAAAAACATTTCAAGGGAAAATAAGTCTTCTGGTTGAGCAGCCTTTATCAAAAGAGGGTCATAAAATGTTCACAGGCCTCCAAGGCCAGAAGATAATGTACACAACATTGTTTATGGGAAAGGTATGCAGAAAAAATCCTGGTTTTGATAAAGACAAAACAGATGTAATGTTTGGGCTGACTCTGTGTGACTTTGCATCTTTCATTTCCCTCTATGTACAAGTTAAGGTATAAAAGTCCCTTTTGAAAATAAAGTAATGGGCCTCGCTCACCAAAGCTTGGTCACCCCCTGTTTTTCTTTCTTTCTTTCTCTCCTATATTTTCTTATCTACAATATTCTTTCTTTATCTCCCTCTAAATCATTCACCAACTCCGTTTCTCCTTTGGGTTCCCCTGGATACTGCGGGGGCTGGCCTCTGGCATCTACTAATTTTTTTTGGGGGGGAGTGGGGAAGGTTCTTTTCCCATTTGTTTTAGGTGTAGAGTTAGGTTGTCTATTCAATGTTTTTCTTGTTTCTTGAGGTAGGATTGCATTTCTATAAACTTCCCTCTTAGATTTGCTTTTGCTTTATCCCATAGGTTTTGAGTTGCGTTTTCATTGTCATCTGTTTCTAGAATTTTTTTTATTTTCCTTTTGATTTCTTCAGTAACCTGTAGGTTATTTAAAAACGTATTGTTTGATCTCTATGTGTTTGTATTTTTTTCAGTTTTGTTTTTTCTTGTAATTGATATCTACTCTCAAAGCATTGTGGTTGGAGAAGATGCTTGATGTGATTTCAATTTTCTTAAATTTACTGAGGTTTGATTTGTGATCCAAGATGCGGTCTATCCTGGAGAATGTTCTATTTGCACTTGAAAGAAGGTGTATTCTTCTGCATTTGGATGGAACGTCCTGAAGATATCAATGAGATTCATCTCATCTAGTGTGTCATTTAAGACTTGTGTTTCCTTATTAATTTTCTGTTTTGATGATCTGTCCATTGGTGTGAGTGGGGAGTTAAAGTCTCCTACTATTATTCTGTTGCTGTCAGTTTCTCCTTTCATATCTGCTAATGTGTGTTTTATGCATTGAGGTACTCCTATTTTGGGTCTATATAACTTTACAACGGCTATCTCTTTCTCTTGGATTGATCCCTTGATCATTATGCAATATCTTTCCTTATCACTTGTAATATTCTTTATTTTAAGGTCTATTTTGTCTGATATGAGGATTGCTTCTCCAGTTTTATTTTGCTTCTCATTTACATAGAATATATTTTCCATTCTCTCACTTTCAATCTATATTTGTCTATAGGTCTGAAGTGTGTTTCTTGTAGACAGCCTATATATGGGTCTTGCTTGTGTATCCATTCAGTCAGTCTGTGTCTTTTGGTTGAAGCATTTAATCTGTTTACATTTAAAGTAATTATTTACATACATGTTCCTATTGCCATTTTCCAAATTGTTTGGAATTTATTTTGTAGATCTTTTTCTTCTCTTGTATTTCTTGACTATATAATTCCCTTTAACATTTGTTGTAAAGCTGGTTTGGCAGTACTGAATTCTCTTAACTTTTGCTTGTCTGAAAAGCTTTTGACTTCTCCATCAGTTTTGAATGAGATCTTTGCCAGGTACAGTAATCTTGGTTGTATATTTTTCCTTTCAGTACTTTAAATATATCCTGCCATTCCCTTCTGGCCTGCAGAGTTTCTGGTGAAAGATCAGCTGTTAAATTTATGGGATTTCCCTTGTATATTATTTATTGCTTTTCCCTTGCTGCTTTTTATTTTCTTTCTTTGTGTTTAGGCTTTGTTAGTTTGATTTGTATCTATCTTCACATGTTTGTCCTACAATTTTACCTGTATGGGACTCTGAGCAACTTGAACTTGATTGACTATTTCCTTTTCCATGTTGGGGACATTTTCAACTATAATCTCTTCAAAAAAAAATTCTCATACCCTTTCTTTTTCTCTTCTTATTCTGGGACCCCTATAATTCGAATGCAGGTGCTTTTGATATTGTCCCAGAAGTCTCCGAGACTATCATCAGTTCTTTTCATTCTTTCTGCTTTATTCTGCTCTTCATTTTAAATTGCAGCTCACCAATTCATTCTTCTGCTTCACATAGTCTGGTACTGATTCCTTCTAGAGTATTTTTAATTTCAGTGACTATGTTGTTTGTCTCTGTATGGTTATTTTTAAATTCTTCTAGGTCTTTGTTAATTGAGTCTTGCATTTTCTCCATTTTCAAGGTTTTTGATCATCTTTACTATCATTATTCTTAATTCTTTTTCAGGTAGCTTGCCTATGTCCTCTTCATTTATTTGGACTTCTGTGTTTCTAGTATGTTCCCTCATTTGTGTAGTATTTCTCTGCCTTTTCATTATTATTTTAGCTTATTGTGTTTGAGGTCTCATTTTTCCAGGCTTCAAGGTTGAATACTTTCTTCCTTGTGTTTGTTTTTTTTTTCCCTCCAAAGGTTGGTCCAGTGGTTTGTGTAAGCTTTGAATAGGGTGAGATTTGTGCTTTTTTAAAAAAACTATTGTTTGTTTGTTTTTCCTCTGATGGGCAAGGCTGAGTGAGGTGGTAATCCTGTCTGCTGATGATTGTGTTTGCATTTTTGTTTTGTTTGTTGTTTGTTTGTTGTTTGTTTCCCTGGTGGCTCAGAGGTTAAAGCATCTCCCTCCAATGCAGGAGACCCAAGTTCGATCCCTGGGTCGGGAAGATCCCCTGGAGAAGGAAATGGTAACCCACTCCAAGGTTCATGCCTGAAGAATCCCATGGATGGAGAAGCCTGGTAGGCTACAGTCCATGGGGTCCCAAAGAGTCGGACATGACTGAGTGACTTCACTTTCTTTTCTTTGTTGTTTAAATGAGGAGTCCTGCACAGGGTGCTACTGGTGACTGGATGATGCTGGGTCTTGTATTCAAGTGATTTCCTTTGTGTGAGGTCTCACTATCTGATACTCCCTAGGGTGAGTTTTCTGGTATTCTAGGTTCAGTGCTTCCACTTCAAAGGCTCAAGGCTTGATCTGTGGTCATTAATGAAGATTCCACAAGTGGTTTGCTAAGGCATTAAGTGAGATTAAAACAGACAGTCAAAAATGAGAAAGGAAAGATGAAACCCAGACAAATGGCAGTTACAAAATCAGGTAAATAATAATTAAAATAATAGAATATACACCCATAAGCAAAATCAAAACAGTCCAACAAAAATAAAGCACAGAAGATTGACCCAGAAAACAAAGGAAGTCAAAAATTATATTTACCATTTAAGAACAAAAGTAACTAAAACACAAACTGAAAAACAAAATTAAAGCAAGGTGCCAAGTGGGGAATTAAGTAATTAAAACAAAACTAACAAATATATTTTGTTATATTAGAGAAGGGAATGGCAAGCCACTTCAGTATTCTTGCCTTGAGAACCCCATGAACAGTATGAAAAGGCAAAATGATAGGATACTGAAACTGGAACTCCCCAGGTCAGTAGGTTCCCAACAAGCTACTGGAGGTCAGTGGAGAAATAACTCCAGAAAGAATGAAGGAATGGAGCCAAAGCAAAAATAATACCAAGCTGTGGATGTAACTGTTGATAGATGCAAGGTCTGATGCTATAAAGAGCAATATTACATAGGAACCTGGAATGTCAGGTCCATGAATCAAGGCAAATTGGAAGTGGTCAAACAAGAGATGGCAAGAATGAACGTCAACATTCTGGGAATCAGTGAACTAAGATGGACTGGAATGGGTGAATTTAACTCAGATGACCATTATATCCACTACTACAGGCAGGAATCCCTCAGAAGAAATGGAGTAGCCATCGTGGTCAACAAGAGTCCAAAATGCAGTACTTGGATGCAATCTCAAAAAGGACAGAAAGATCTCTGTTCGTTTTCAAGGCAAACCATTCAATATCACAGTAATGCAAGTCTATGCCCCAACCAGTAATGCTGAAGAAGCTGAAGTTGAACGGTTTTATGAAGACCTACAAGACCTTTTAGAACTAATACCCAAAAAAGATGTCCTTCTCATCATAGGGGACTGGAATGCAAAAGTAGGAAATCAAGAAACACCTGGAGTAACGGGCAAATTTGGCCTTGGAATGCGAAATGAAGCAGGGCAAAGACTCATAGAGTTTTGCCAAGAAAATGCACTGGTCATAGCAAACACCCTCTTCCAACAACACAGGAGAAGGCTCTACACATGGACATCACCAGATGGTCAACACTGAAATCAGATTGATTATATTCTATGCAACATCTTCTCCAAAGATGGAGAAGCTCTATACAGGCAACAAAAACAGGACCAGGAGCTGACTGTGGCTCAGATCATGAACTCCTTATTACCAAATTCAGACTTAAATTGAAGAAAGTGGGGAAAACCACTAGACCATTCAGGTATGACCTCAATCAAATCCCTTATGATTATACAGTGGAAGTGAGAAATAGATTTAAGGGCCTAGATCTGATAGATAGAGAGCCTGGTGAACAATGGAATGAGCTTCGTGACATTGTACAGGAGACAGGGATCAAGACCATCCCCATGGAAAAGAAATGCAAAAAAGCAAAATGGCTGTCTGGGGAGGCCTTACAAATAGCTGTGAAAAGAAGAGAGGCGAAAAGCAAAGGAGAAAAGGAAAGATTGAAATCAGACTGATTATATCCTCTGCAGCAAAAGATGGAGAAGCTCTATACAGTCAGCAAAAACAAGACCAGGAGCTGACTGTGACTCAGATCATGAACTTATTGCCAAATTCAGACTTAAATTGAAGAAAGTAGGGAAAACCACTAAACCATTCAGGTATGACCTAGATCAAATCCCTTATGATTATACAGTGGAAGTGAGAAATAGATTTAAGGGCTTAGATCTGATAGACAGAGTGGTTGATGAACTATGGAATGAGGTTCGTGACATTGTACAGGAGACAGGGATCAAGACCATCCCCATGGAAAAGAAATGCAAAAAAGCAAAATGGCTGTCTGGGGAGGCTTTACAAATAGCTGTGAAAAGAAGAGAAGTGAAAAGCAAAGGAGAAAAGGAAAGATATAAGCATCTGAATGCAGAGTTCCAAAGAATAGCAAGGGGAGATAAGAAAGCCTTCTTCAGCGATCAATGCAAAGAAATAGAAGAAAACAATAGAATGGGAAAGACTAGAAGTCTCTTCAAGAAAATTAGATAGACCAAGGGAACATTTCATGCAAAGATGGGCTCGATAAAGGACAGAAATGGTATGGACCTAACAGAAGCAGAAGATATTAAGAAGAGGTGGCAAGAATACACAGAAGAACTGTACAAAAAAGATCTTCACGACCCAGATAATCATGATGATGTGATCACTCATCTAGAGCCAGACATCTTGGAATGTGAAGTCAAGTGGGC